>JANAVB010044216.1:11535851-11688351 GCA_029216955.1 Iris pallida | reverse complement strand
AGGAAGCATAAATCAAACATCACTTAAATACTTTCTTGGTAGGTGATCAAAACTTTTCTTTTTTTCACGATGATAATTTTCCTTCAAATTAATATCAACCCAAACTCATAAAACCATAACTTTTTTTGGTTGTGATCATGTATGAATGCTAAAATTTGATCATATGCATGTATGTTAAGTTTGGAGAAACTAATGGCATAATCATCCATGTTGCTAGGATTTTGTAAAAGAATTGAGAGCAAAACTATATGGTAGAAATCTGAGATTAAATAAATATTAGTTCTGAGATTTACCAAATTTACCATGTATTTACGATTACTAATATAGCTCCCCTTCCCAAAAATTTTGGAAATATTTATTATTAATTTTATTTAAATGGTGATTTTTAGATTTTATAAATAATTAATTAGTTAATTACTACGATAGATGGTTTTAGTCATAGTTGAGATTTGGAGTACAAGGTGACTAAAAATTATGGCACGGATAGTGCAATGGCGTACTTTGACTAGTGTATTAGCCTTGGTAGGAAAGATCGAACCATAATGATGTCCTAACTAAGAAAACCAGGCCAAATTGCGACTTAACCCATTGATTAATTAATTATATATTAATTTAGATTATGATTTTAGAAGACCCGGTTGTACCAAGTTGGCCCAGACTGAACCCAAACCAAGCACAAGCCCATGTAGACATATAGTACGTCCAAAGAGGCCCATGTAGGTAATTATGGGGGAGATATAATTCGTGTTTATGGGCTTTGTATATGAGATGTGGTATTGATACTTGGTGCTGAGTGTATGATGGCATGTCTTAGGAATTGTCTTTTGGGATTGTGAGAATGCTAGGTTATATGTATACTGGTGAATATATAGGTACTTATATTTAGGGTATACAAATACTAGGCATTACGTGTATATTAGAATATTTTATTTATATAAACTTCATAAATATTCCTTATATTAATTAAAGTGTTTCTATATATATTATATATATATATATATATATTATATATATATATATATATATATATATATTATATATAATATATTGTGCATATGTATTGGTAGCTTATTTGATAGACTCGTTTTATATAAATATATATATGCATATTATATGGTATGGGTATTATCTATATGTATAAATATACATGTAAAAATATAAATAGTTATATATATAATATATCTATAAAATAAAAGAAATAAATTATAAATACTTTTATTGTATATATGCGAATATATACTATTGTATATATGTAAATATATGTATATGTATATTTATACTTGTATGCATGCATAAATGTATAAATGAATATGTGTACAAGCCTTAAAGCAATGAAAAGAGAAAAGAATTATAAAAAAAGAAGCAAAACCCATAAGGAGCACCCGACCCAAAATCCCCAGTGGGCCGACCCAGCCGAGCCATATAAACTCCCCTTCCCCCTCCCCCCGATTCGGTTTGATGGAGAGAACAAGCAAAACCTAAAACCTACTCGACCCCCGCCCTCCAGCCGCGCGCGCGCCCCTAGGCCTGCTGCGCGCGGCGCAGCCACCGCGCCGCCGCCGGGTGGCCGACCGCCGGCCAAACGCATGGCCTGCACAGAGGAACGGCAGTGGCAGTAGGGCAGTAAACCAGTCGCTTCGCGGTACATTTTTTCCCTGTTCTTACAACAAATCCTCTCCTGTAAATTCCTACGTATTGTCTAGATAACCTCTATCCTTCCCTTCAACTGGAATCGTTTGGTTGGCCTTAATAAAATCGTAGAAATTCCTGAAAACTTCAGGAAAAACCATTGAAACAGAGTATTAGAAACTGTTGTTGAGACCCAACTTGGAAGGCATGTTAGGATCTATATGCTAGGAGTTTTTGAAATAATTAAAGGCAGTCCTAGACAATACCTAGGGCTACAGAACCCAATTTACGGAAGTCAATTTCGATGGCTATACACCGAGAAATCGACTTCCCAAAGTAACGAAAAACCTGTTTTGAAAATTGTAGAAATTATGAAAACCCTCCGATACCACGTGCGTTTCGCCAATTCGGGCAACGTGCTCGCGAACCGAAAGCATCGAAAGGTGCGTAACGGCTTCGTGGACGTGTGGGCTTTGACGGAATTCAAATTGGTCGCGTGTACGCGACGAATTTGATGCGTATCCGTCGAAATTCACCGTATCGACCTCAGTGCAAATTTTCTAATTACATTGTGCACGCTCGTTAGATCGAGACGAAACTTGCGCCAACAGAACCGTATCGTTTTTCTGGTATTGTTGCCAAGTTTGGTCCAATTCTGAGACAGTTGATCGGATTGCCGTTTTACGGGCCCCACGGTCCGACTCAACGGGTGATTTGTGCAGGCCCGCCGGAATCCAACTTTGGACATACGGTTGGGTCGTATCGAAAAATTGGACATGTTGACATATAGTTTGACGACTTTAGAGACCATTGACTCTGGCATACTTTTTGGTGCAAAGCGGGTCCAACGGCGGACATCGTTTTTGCCCGAAATTACCGTTTTGCCCCTGTATCCAGAATTGGACTTAAGGACAGGCAATCCTAGCTAATTTGACTATTCTAAAAATGTTGGTAATGTTTATTTCAGCATCTGCAGGGTTCTTCATGTGTTGACTGATTGTGGCTCATTGAGTGGTATAGTATATTGGTTTCACAGCTAAGGACCTCAGAAGTACACTTTTTGATTGCTTTTCGATTTATAGTAGTCTTTTCATTTCATGCTTATACATATATCTTGCGCTAGTTGACACGCTCGTCACACGGAGTAGTCGGGAGGGAAAATATCTTAGTAGAAATGTGGACTACCCAGAACTATCCCAATATGTCTATTCGTGAATAATAACAGCTGCACACGACACGTACAGGATGCCGAATTTACCCCTAGCCGTTCACATATCGAAACGGATATTTCACACCACATAGGTAGTTGTATTTTATTTGTTTTTCTTGTCTTCTCCACCGTGCCATGTCGTCAGTACCTTCTAGTTTTTATCTCTCATATGCTATTCTCATGTCTTGTTAATTCTATTATGTTCTCGCATTGCTGTCGGTTTGTGTGCTTGTTCCATTTCTGGGAAACCAACATTTTTCAGGTTTATCCGCGATCACTCTTAGCACTGGGAAGGCAGGGGTATGCTGGGGTCAACCTAGAAATAGATAGTAGTTGTATCATTTTCATCAATCGTGAGAACTTCGTATTTTTTTTAATTTAAATATTATAAATGTTGTAATAACTTTAGAATATGAATGAGCAATAAAGTTTATTTTGAGCATTTATTTCTTGTGGTCTTGACAGCGTTCTCCGCCGACTCTGGCGTAGGCTGGCTTGGACACGTTTCGTATCCGAAAGCGGATACGGGTCGTGACAACTAATCACCCAAATCTGAACTTAACTTTGCATGCCATAAAACTAGGTTTTATATGTAGTTTTGACATGTGTTGGCACATAGGTAGGTGCTAAAATTTAGGACTAAAAAGTGAAAATTTTTTTTAAAAATCTTTAATGATCATATTTAGATAGGGAAACGTTGTGGCTAGGTGTTGTTAATATTCTATGCAAGTTTCATGAACAACTAGTAGGCGTAAAGTGGCAATTTCCATGTACCATGCTCAAACATCAATATGAAATTCAGAGTTTAAATAGGAATAAATCATGATTAAAAATGTGGTTTCAAGATTTTAATGTGATTGATACTCATGTCCATGTATTGGGAACACTACCAAAATATGTCGATTTAGCGACGGCCAGATCCGTCGCCCATCCGTCGGTAATTTGTATTAGCGACCGATCACTGACGGATCTTGGTCAAAATAATACGTCGGCAATCAGCTCGGCGCTAATAAAGATCCGTCGCTAAGTAGTCGTCAAGCGACGGAATAGCGACGGCTTTTCGTCGTCACAATACGATGCATTAGCGACGACTTTTCGACGGTCTTTCGTCGATTTCAAGTATTAAATACTGAACTGTGTAGAAGCTAGCGACGGATAGTCCGTCGGTAAACCGTCGTAACAGTGTATCAGAGGGTATCGTTCCATCATTATTCCGTCGACTGTCGTCGCTAACAAAGGACGGATTAGCGACAGAATACTGACGGATAATCCGTCGACCATGTTCTGGAAATGCTTGACATTTCCAGAACCATGGCGACGGATAAGTCGTCGCTACTTCGTCGCTCATCCGTTGACGAAACGACGGACTAGTGACGGATAATCCGTCGCCATTGTTCTGGAAATGTCATGAATTTCCAGAACCTTGGCGACGGATGTTCCGTCGCTATTCCGTCGAACTATGTATTTTCAGAACCTTGACGACGGATTTTTCGACACTCGTCAGTCGCTACGTCAACAAATGAGCGACGAATTTTTGACGGAATATCCGTCGCTAACATTCTGTACAGCTATATACCACCAGTATCTTGCCGTCGGATATTCCGTCGGGAGGTCGTCGCCAAGCAA
Source organism: Iris pallida (assembly GCA_029216955.1). Classification (NCBI taxonomy): domain Eukaryota; kingdom Viridiplantae; phylum Streptophyta; class Magnoliopsida; order Asparagales; family Iridaceae; genus Iris; species Iris pallida. Next base: position 11,683,886 of record JANAVB010044216.1, on the reverse strand, counting down.
GATATGCCGTCGGCTAGCCGTCGACAAGCCGTCGCTAACTGGAAACAGTTTCAAAACTCCAGTTAGCGACGGATATTCCGTCGACAAGTAGTCAGAAACTGGAAATATCTGTCGCTAATCGGTCACTAGTCCGTCGCTAACTGAGATATTTTTGAAAAAAAAATTGCAGAGCTTTCCCTGTTCACACAAATATGCATAAACTAAACTAATATATAATGCACACCAATTATCCAACAATCACATAGACCAAATATATAATGCACACCAATTATCCAAGAATCACATAGACCAAATATGTACATACGAATTTAATGCACACTAATTATCCAAGAATCACATAGACCAAACAGTCACCAATTATCCTGAAATTATAAACTAATATCCGTCGTTATAATCCGAAATTCCTACAAATATTCCAAAATTGTCATAAATATTCCAAATTTTCTTATACAATAGTTCAAGGAGGAGGAGTTCGATTGTCCGGTGGTAGTAATCCCTCCTACGCCCGACACATATAGTGATCCACCAGGTATGGCGTCAAACCTTCGAAGACAGTGCTCGGAAGTCGGCGTAGCTGCTCTTGCGACATAAAATCAAGGAGTGCCGTCACAGTCGGAGGCGGGTACCAGAGGGGCAGCAGGGTCGAAAGAAAGATGACCGACGGAAGAAGGATCGAAAGCAGCAGTCGACGGACCAGCACCAGTAGAAGACGGACCGACACCAGCAGCAGACGGACTGGAAGCAGCAGAAGGAGGCGAAAAGTATATGGCAATTTGCTCCCACAAGGATGACACCGCCTCGTGCAGCTGCGTAAGCTGCGATCTAACATCATCGTCTGCCGGGGTCGCGGGATGAGGTAGTGTCGGTGGAAATCTCTTAGTTGCCATGTACAACGGTCCTAGGAAGCCGACTCCGTACAGGTTCCCTTTCTTAAAGCCGCCGACGGTATCTACGAACAAGTCGTTGCGAGCAACCAAAGAAGAGGGCGTCCGGGCGGGCGTCGTTTCACTGACATCCCCGGTGTCAGTTAACTGAGCCCGACTAAGGGCCTCACGATACGCAGCCTATCAAATGAATGTGTTTTTATTATAAGATTTGTCTAAGTTGTAATCTAAATCCTATGTTTCACTAAACTAAGTGTGAATCCTAAGTTTACCTAAGTTATAGTCCGAATACTTTTAATTCTAACGTAAATCTCATAAACATAAGTACTTACATCAGTGTCCTTGGCCCTCTCGTCGACGAAGCTCCCGTCCTTCCGTCTCTTGTGCGTATGCTGGAACACGTCATACATGGTAACCGATTTTGGCGCCCTTCCCTCCTTCACCGCCCGTTGGGTCTGCATACGAAATTTTCGTAGAACTTAATTAACTTCGTATATTAATAATACCTAATTTGATAGTGAAATAAATTTACGGTATCTCACCAGATCTGCAAGCGTTGCTGCGTAGGACCTTGATCCCCCCGTATGAAGCCCCGCGGCTTATCGGTTCGCCTTCGCCTTCTCTGATTTCTCCTTGTACGCAGGAGTATTCATCATATCTAAGAGGTCCTCATAATAGTCCCGCCGGATCCAATTCGGCCTCGTCTGCCCCATTTTTAGGTCATGAATCATATCTCGTATCTTCTTCGAGGCAGCGCTTCTGTAGGTCCTGCGGATCGCGTCCTCGCGATAGGAGGGCCACCAGTACGTCATCTAACATACAAATTCAATTATCACATAATTTAAGAAATGGTTGATTAAAGAGTAACTAATAATTAACTAGAATATATAGATATATACCCTCAACTCGTCGAGCCAGACGTACTTCAAGTTTGGGGACACCGACGAAAAGTTGAGGTAGGGACCATGGAAGTTAGCCCTGATAATTTCTCCAAGAGCCCTGACAACATTAAACGAAAAAAACCTACAAAGAAGAAATATGTCAATTTTAAACTTGAATAAATGAAAGAAATTTAATAAATTATCTTAAATTTACTTACGAGGTCCCCGCGGGCTATAGCTCTCGTCGAAACTCGCCTCTCGGCCTCTCTGGTGCCGTCGGAGGATCCGCGGGTCTGCGTATGTACTCCCCAGTAACCGGATGGAACCGAGTATGGGGTACTCTGGGGCCCACTGTGCAGTAACTGGGGGATCAACTGGTGGATCCGCTGGTGGGTCCGATAGCGGAACGGATCCGCTAGCAGATCCAGACTCATACCTCGATAAAGTTGTCGATCGATGGCGGGATGCGTCTGTGCCCAGGGTACTCTCCGGGTCGGGCTCGCTGGATGGGGTCACATCTTGGGAAGATTGAATGCGACCACGACCACCATCACCAATACGACCACGACCACGACCACCACCACCGCCAACACCAACACCACGACCACCACCAGCACCACGACCACGGCCAGCCATCATGACCTGTAAATAGAACACATAAACATAATTAACAATATAAAAGTATAAATGAATATAAAATTCAAAACTAAAATATACATACCACCAGTAGGGAGACGAGTGCCGCCGCGACGAAAAAGACTAGGAGTGCCATCTGCAATAAGTAAACAATCGAACAAAAAAAATATTAATTCACGTAATTGCTTTTATGATGTCAAACTTAATTCATGTAATTGGAAGTGTTTTTAATATACAACAATATTTAACCTAATCATCGTCTTCGTTCTCATCCTCGTCCTCGTCTTTATCGATTCTCCAACCGATATTTGGTGTCGTATCGAACCACTCACATTTGAACATCACAATATACATATCATAAGGGCCAGTATATTATAAATCTACAATATTCCGAAGCACTCCATAATAGTCAAAGTCCGGTTCGTCGTCATAGATGGTGCCTCTTATGCAAACACCGGAATCCTTGGTACTGATGCCATCATTGATAAATTCGACATTTATAGCATTCTGAGTTGCCTTAAACCTGAAGCTATTAACGACATAGCCTGGCCAAGTCTTTGTTTGCTTCTTCGGTCCCAATGCCAGATAACGAACACTCTCATTAATGAGTGTTGTTTCAGGCAATAAAACCTGTAAACAAATATTTATAATTTAAATGTTTTGGATTATATATTTCTAATTTCAGTTACTTACGTATTTTATAAGAACATATAAAATTAACCTCAATTATAATCTCAGTTACTTACGTATTTACGAAACCATGACGGAAATGTACAATCAACCTCTCTTTGAAGTTCCTCATAGGTAATATCGGGTGTCCTCATTTTGACTTCATCTCTAAATACACTATTAGAGAAAATAAGAATATATAAGTGTAGTCACTTACTTCATCAAATTCGAGATTATAACGAGTACAAGTGTACTGACTTACTTCTCCAAATCTCTCACTTCTTGTATGTCACAGTTTAACAAGACATATCGGTGAGCGGCATCATATATACTCGTCATCAGTCAACCACCATTTTTTACTAGTCCCAACAGGCTTGCCCCTTACATTGAATATACCTTCATCCTCAACGTCCTCGTCATTCCTTTGAGGTCTATTTCGATTTGTCTTAACATGAGTATCAAAATAAATAGAGCAGAAGTTTGACACCTCTTCGATAAGATATGCTTCGCATATCGAAGCCTCTATATGAGCCTTGTTGCCAACTTTCTTCTTTAGATGGTGTAGGTATCTTGAGAGACAAATTATCTTGAGAATTAAAAATGAATTTTAAAACCCACTGAAATTCAACTTAAATTATATCGAATTTTATGTACCTTTCAAATGGGTACATCTATCGATAATGAACAGATGCACCGATACGGGCTTCGTATGCTAGATGAATCGGTAGATGCTCCATGCTATCGAAGAAGCCAGGAGAAAATATTTTCTCCAACTTGCAAATTGTTAAGATAATCTTCTTCTCAAGTTCAACCATGTGTTGCACAGTCAACTTAGTTGAACAAATATCTCTAAAGAATATAGATAGTTCGACCAACGGAACCCATACAGCAGAAGGCAACAACTCTTTCAAAGCAATGGGCAGTAATCTTTCCATAAACACGTGGCAGTCATGACTCTTCATTCCCGTTAGCTTGCGTTCATTGAGATCAATGCATCTAGACAAATTCGACACATAGTCGTCGGGAAATCTTAAAGTAGATACCCACTTGTAGATTATTAATCTATCTTCCTTGCTTAATGTGTATTGTGCTATCGGCTTACTTAATTGTCCAGCAGCTCCCCTTTGTATCAAATTCAGATAAGGACGCTTGCATATCTCAGCAATGTCTTGTCTTGCTTTTGGATTGTCCTTCGTCTTTCCTTTAATATCCATGACGGTATTGAAGACATTATCGAACACATTCTTTTCGATATACATAACATCAAGATTATGCCTTATAAGATTATCTTTCCAATAAGGCAAGTCCCAGAAGATATTCCGTTTGGTCCAGTTATGGCTTTGTCCGAACCCATCGGCACGATTGTTCGATTGATCTTCTATTACAGTGGGCAAGTCCTTTATATCTTCCCAAATATCGTATCCCGACAATCTGGCAGGCGGATGAGAAAATTCTAGTTTTCCAGCTCTGAACGCGTCCTTGTTCTTTCTCCAAGGATGACTTGCGGGCAAAAATTGACGATGAAAATCAAAGAAAGAAGTTTTTCCTCCCTGCTTAAGGCGGAACGCCTTACTATTTTGCATGCATATCGGACAAGACATGGTGCCGTGAGTACTCCATCCCGACAGCATACCGTATGCGGGAAAATCAATGATTGTCCACATCAGTGAAGCTCTCATCTAAAAGTTCTGTTTCCTGGAAATATCATAGGTCGCGACGCCGATCTCCCACAGCTGTTTCAGCTCATCCACCAATGGCTGTAAATATATATCGATATTCTTCGTCAGATTTTTGGGACCCGGTATGATAGCTGTCAAGAATATATAAGGAGTCTTCATACACATCCATGGTGGCAGATTGTAAGGGGTCAGAATGACCGGCCAGCAGGAGTATTGAGATCTCGACTACCCGAAAGGGGCGAAGCCATCAGAACATAGCCCCATGCGTACATTTCTAGGCTCTGCAGCAAAATTTGGATGATGTAAATCGAAATATTTCTACGCCTCTCCATCCGAAGGATGTGACAATTCTCCATCGTCCTTTGTACATTCTTCGTTGTGCCACGTCATGTGTTCTGCTGTATTCTGAGACATATACATCCTCTGCAAGCGCTTCGTGATCGACAAGTAATGCATATACTTGTAAGGACGTCATTTTCTAGTTGACTTTCCTTTCCTCCTGACTGGCTTGTAACGATCCGTATTACAGAAGCTGCAACTTTCTATATCCTCGTTCTCCTTGTAGTACAACATGCATCCGTTGCGACAACAATTTATCTTCTCGTATCCCAGTCCCAGTTGTCGGACCATCATCTTTGACTTGTAAAAGTTTTTTGGAAGCTCTTTTGATTCGTTCGGTAACACCTCCTTGATTAGTTGTATAATTCGATCATAGCAAGTTTGTGGCAAGTTAAAATCGGACTTTATATTCAACAACCGCATCATCACTGACAGTACGGAATGTGGCTCACAACCAGGATATAAAGAAGTTTCAGCATCCTGAAATATATCATAGAACTCCTTCGCCTCGGGATTAGGATCCTCCGGATCAAAATTAGGCCCTGCCGCATCCTACACCATATCTCGTGCAAGGTTCTGCATGTCTCCATAATCAACAGAGCATTCGTCGTCTTCGACGACAAAATTCATTGCAGCATTATCATCAAAAGCATAAGTAGCAGCATTCACAACCTGTCTTTCTGCATATAGTTTACCTTGCGATGACTACGGGCCGTAATCACATACGAAACCCTTACGGGTCAAATGATCTCTTACACTCACCACTTCTTCGTAACGTCTATTGCGACAATTACGATGTGGACACTTGATTTTGTTACCGTCCATATACTGAGCTTTACTCATGGCATACTTAAGAAACACTTCCACGCCTGCCTGAAAATTGTTACTCACACCTATTCTGCTCTCGTGTTGTCGTTTGTACATCCATGTACGATCAACGAAATAACGATCCATCACAGATTGGATGTGAAAATCTGTATAGTAAGACAAACTAAACAAAATTAGTATATAATCATATAACTGGTGGATCCGCTGGTATATAGGCCGGATGTACTTAGTATCGACCGCATTAGACTAGTATCGGTCTATAGGTTTGGTATAGGTCGTATCAAATTGGTATTGACCTTAGCGAATTGGTATCGTCCTATCCGATATGTATCGGCCGTATAGCTAGGATTCGTACCGGCCTTATCGATTCGGTATCGGCCATATCCGATAGGTATCGACCGTATCGGATATGTATCGGCCGTATCAGATTAGCATGGTGGAAGGTTTAGTAACAACTGTACTTAGATTTTTCTCTTCTCGAGCTAGAATACCATTGCAAGAGAGTCACGAGAGAGTAAAAAAAATCTCCTACATATTGATGTTTACGATAGTGATTGGCCAATTACAGTAACACACATGCTGCATTTTCCATCAGGGAATGAGAGATTGAAAGCAATAACATATAGAGTTGTATTTCGGGAGAAGAACTCGTACAAACTCTTTGTGAACAAAGAGTTTATAGGAGTTCGTCTTCTTCTGAAATACAACTCTATATGTTATTGCCTTCAATCTCTCCTTCTCTGATGGAAAATACAGTATGTGTGTTACTGTAATTGGTCAATCACTCTCGTAAACATCATTATGTAGGAGATTTTTTTTACTCTCTCATGACTCTCTTGCAATGGTATTCTAGCTCGAGAAGAGAAAAATCTAAGTATAGTTGTTACTAAATCTTCTACCATGCTAATCTGATACGGCCGATACATATCCGATACGGTCGATACCTATCGGATATGGCCAATACCGAATCGATAAGGCCGGTACGAATCCTAGCTATACGGCCGATACATATCGGATAGGACGATACCAATTCGCTAAGTTCAATACAATCTGATACGACCTATACCAAACCGATATACCGATACTAATCTGCTACGATCGATACTAAGTACATACGGATACCGATACCGATAGTTCGATACCGATACCGATAGTTCGATACTGATACCGATAGTGCGATACTGATACCGATAGTCCGATACCGATAGTGCGATACCGATACCGATAGTGTGATACCGATAGTTCGATACCGATAGTCCGCTAGCGATACCGATAGTTCGATACCGATACCATCAAATAGAGGAGTGAGCGGACCTTTCAAGAAAAAAGCCAATATTCCAGACCGACAATAGCCACAGAACTAAGCGTCTTAGTTCGCTACCTCTCACCTGCATGAAAGTATGCAGCCGGGTCTCACCACTTTAGAAGGACAGGTTACACCACGTTTGAAGCCTTGAAAGAAGTCTTGCTGACTCTACTGCTTGTAATGAAGCGATAGTTCGATACCGATACCGATACCGATAGTTCGATACCGATAGTTCGATAGTCCACTAAGTCCAAAGAATTTCTCTTAAGTGTCGAGCATGTTATATACGGTTCAACTTGACAAGTCAGTATATATTTTTGTGGTGTTATATGCTTGCAGCAGCAAATCAAGTTTTAGAGTCATTATAGGTCAATTAATCAAACTGAGTCAATCTATCTATTTCTAAATTGCAAGAGTCCACTTCTAGGGTATGGGAGCTATATCCTAAATATCTAGGCTAAAATTAACTTGGTGAGGATACTAGAGTGTCCTTACTATCTAGCAAGCACTACCTTAGTCTAGTTATACTAGCATTACTTATATTTCCTACCATGCCTACACTCACACATTACACCCCAAGCCGTCCTGTATGCTAATAGGCATGGTAGGCCTGCCTTCATTCTTCACTCTCTAAAGCACACATACACATATGTATATCACAGTTAGATGTATAGATATATACATCTATATAGAAGCACACAACTGATACACTCTACTCTTTTATTGATTATCCCAAGACACACACAAATGAGACACATGCTCTCTGACTCAATGCTCCCTGATACTTCCTAGTATCAGACACTTGCACTCAATACTACCCAAATGACTCTCTCACTAACACTCTATTAATACACAGGAAATACATAACACTCACAATCTATGCCACACACACCCTCACTTTCCTCCCTCACTCAACATCACACAGGCCACATGGCCACAATCATTTTTACTATTGCAGGGCTTTCCCTGCCAAGGAGAGGCAGCCCCCAACCTCTCAAGCACATCATCAATCACATGGCCATATGTATCAATATCTGCCAATCTCTCTTACATAGATATATCCTCAAATACATGTATATAGGCCTGCAAAGACTCATTTAAAACCTGGATTTCAAATTGAACATTTAAAAAAATAGTAAACTGCCTATATTAGTGTATCAAAAGAAAACATGAAATCAAACCCAAAAGAAACGAATGAAAGCCAAACCAAACACTCGTGTCCTAGGGGAAATGTATGCCCACATGGGGGGCTTTCACCACTCGATGGTTTCATCCCCCCTCAGCCGCCCCCGCCACCCCCGCCGCCCCCGCCGCCCCCGCCGCCTCCCGCAGCCCCGCGCGTGCCACCCATAACACCTCGTCTCCCCTCCCACCCCCCGCCGCCCCCCACCCCCTGCCTCCCCCGCCAAAACCCCAGCCCCTGCCAAATCCCCAGCCCCCGCCGTCCCCTCAGTCGACGCTGCCCCCGCAGCCCCCGACGCCCTCGGCCCACTGCACCTACGACCACCGTGCGCGTGCAAGAGAGAGAAAGAGAGAGGGAGAGGGGATTACCTTTGGGACAGAGAGAGGAGAGGTCGTCGATCACCGTCGCGGAAGAGAGAGAGGAGAGGGAGGTCGCCGATCGATCACCGCCGCGGGAGAGAGAGAGATGAGAGAGAGTGAAATTTGGGGGGAATAAAAAGTTTTCCCCGTCGTTTCAATTTAAGTCTGGAACGTATATTTAGTAACGGACTAGCGACGGATTTTATCCGTCGCTAGTCCATCGCTCTTTTTGATACTTGCCGACGGAATATCCGTCGCTACTTAGTCGAAGAATTATCCCGCCATTTTTTCCAACAATTCCTGCCAAATAATCGACTGCATAGCGACGGCTGCTTATCCGTCGCTAAGTCTCCGACGCCCTAGCGACGGATGAGCGACCTTTTCTCCTCCTTAAAATAAAATAAAATATGTATCGGCTTGTCGTCGGTACTCCGTCGGTTATTTGTCGTAAATCCGTCGCTAACGCCGACGAAAATTATCCGTCGCTAACGCCGACGAAAATTATCCGTTGCTAATGTGTCGTTGCTAATTTACTGTATTTTGGTAGTGGAACCTAGCTAGTCTCAAGCTTTGGAAGGCAAAGGGCTAGAAACTAGGTCTTGGTACCCCCATGGCAGCATATAAACTTGTTGTGCCATGTACCCATGTGTCATGTGTAATAGTTAGACTTGATTATGCATATGAATAATAATGGGTTCTTAATAAAAATAAGTTAGTCATGTGGTTGTTAGTTCTTGGTTAAATAACTAAATTAGTTAATTAATTGTACAGAACATTTGGATTCTGTGGACTTAGATGTGGGACCATCTCTAAATCTACAGCTTACAGAGCCAGGCAAGTGTACCTTGCTATGTTATATTCAGTATCTTATTATTTGTATTACTGTATATTATTTGACCTAGGACCGTACATCAATTTTTGCTTCTGAGTCGGACTTAGTTGGTGTCGTCTAGAATCAATATTAGAGCTATATCGCGATACTGTGGATTCCACACTGACACCTAGAGACCCATGACATGTGATTTATACACTTTTTATCTTGCAAGATTTCTTGTATCTTGATTTCATGGTGACTGAAAGTCTGTGTTGTCCACACACACACACACACACACACACACACACACACACACACACACACATATATATATATATATATATATATATATATAATGTATGACTTGACGTAAAGTTAGAGAGACAGACTGAACGTAGCATGGATACGATTCATGAAGTCTCATGGGAGGGAAGAACATTTACCGAAAGTTTGGGCTACTTTCCATCATAGTTACCATTATTTCTTTACCAGAGCTACGAAGATTTTATAGTTACCACAGTTTTTCTTATCAGAAATATGGAGATATCATAGTTATCGGAGTTCCCTATCAGTTTTTTGGAGTACACCATAGAAGCCCACGTGCACGTGTGTCGTTCTCAAATTTTGTGTGTGTGTGTGTGTGTGTGTATATATATATATATAAAGAAAACCATGTCATATATTGATAATAAGCAAAATGTTAAAGTCTTTACAGTAAGCACAAAAAAAAGTATGGAAAGGGGGAATCAAACGCCCGCTTCGAGGTCTGAAGCCTCAACAAAACACAAAATCAAATGTGCAGGGAAGTCCAGAAGCCCTCCTGGGCATGCTTGCAGTGTCTGCTAGCCTTGAGAATCTGTCTGGTGACCTCAAAAATTAGTTGGGCGATATTGAACTGGTTACCTTCGTATCTGTACTTGTTACGGTTCTTCCAGATGACCCACGTGATGGCAGCCGTGACGATCTGATGTCTGTGAGAGGCATTGCCCCAGATGGCTAGAAGATCGTTGAGGCGCCCATGAGTTGGTTCTGGGGTGCCAAAAGTAGAAAACCTGAGCCACACAACGGAAGCCAGGTCGCCAGTCGAAAGGATGTGGTCTGTTGTTTCGGGCTGGCGCTCCAAGCAGCAATGACTTGCAGAGGCTAATCTGAAGCCTAAAGTGGCGAGGGCATCGTCGATGGAAAGTTTCTTGTGAAATAATCTCCAAAACAAACTAGACCGCTTCTAGGGATACAAGAATGCCACAATAGGGAGATGATAGGGGAAGGTGTACCTGCCCCACTGGTCGCACGCCTCGTCGATGTCAGGAAGAAGGAGCCGTCGGCCGTCAGGGACCACCTAAGGGAGTCAGGGTCCGTGCCAATCGCCATGCCGGAGGTAGCTAAACCTACAGCAGCCTCCTCTCCAAGCCACTAGCGTGCCCTACCCCAGAGCCAGTCCCTGTCACTAGACCACAAGTTTCTGATAACGCTAGAGTTGGAGGCTTCCGGGGAGGGGTGAAGAAGGACGTCCCCGAACCACCATTCCCGGAAGAGAGATGATTCCTCGGATCCCAGCCTAAGAGGGATCAACAGTTCAGCTAGCAGCCCCATGTACAGGATGCGATGCCATGAAGTGGATGACCTATTATTATGAGAGACGACTGAAGGATGAGAATGCTTGAAGTATTTGGCCTTCACGAAACGAGCCCAAATGGAGCGGTTCCTGCGGAGCTTCCACCATAGCTTCTTCGAACATGCGTCAATAATGTGAGCTAATCTACAGAACCCTAGGCCACCCTCGGATATAGGTCTAGCCATGGTATCCCTGCTGGCCCAATAATGTTTATCCTTACCGTCGCAGTGGCCCAGAAGAAGTTGGTGAAAAGATTTTCTATAGTGATAAAAATTTTCTTAGGCGGGGAGCAGACGGCCAGGGTGTAAATCAGGATGGAGGAGAGCACGTGCTGGATTAGAGTCATCTTCCCACCAGAAGATAGGATAGCGTTGTGCCACCCCCAATCTTTTTCTTGATTTTACCCACTAACTCATCAAACATACTCGAGTTCGTTCTGCCTTACATTAATTGGCACCCTAGATAAGAGAAGAGAGGATGTGTCACGAAGAAGGATGAGATATTAGTGAGCATAAAGGAGTGGGCTCTGTCAACGGAGTGGTGGGCGTAAATCACACTCTTGTTGGGGTTGATACGCTAACAGGAGCATCTGGTGTACCTTTGAAGCGTGTTGTTAACCACCTTGACAGAGCCAACATCGCTGGAGGAGAAGATAAGGATTTTGTCAGCCTAGGCCAGGTGTGTGATGATCGGGCAGCCACTCGCGGTATAGAAGTGCTGAAAACAGGGGGAGCCTACCAATTGGTTCAGATTCCTACTCAGCACTTCTGCGGCAATGATGAAGATGGTGGCCGATAATGGGTCTCCTTGTCTGACTCCACGAGTAGATTTAAAAAATCCATCAGCTTGACCATTAACGACGGTGGAGAACCACGAGTTACTGATTGATCTCCAAACGATGTCGATCCAAGTCTCAAAGAAATCGAAGGCCCTGAACACCCAAATTATGAATTGCCAGTCAAGTCTGTCGTACGTCTTTTCCATGTCCAACTTGATGGCAATGCTACCTCCCATAGAAGAGAATTCCATGCAGCTGATCATCTCTTGAGCCAACAAGATGTTGTCTAAGATATTATGACCACGCAGGAACTCATTTTGAGCTACAGAGATGATTTTGGGGAGTAACCCAGTCATGCGATTAGCAATGATCTTGGAGATTATCTTGTTAGTGAAGGTGCACATACTCAGAGGTCTGAAGTCTTTGAAGGTTTTCAAGTTGTCCTTCTTGGGGATCAGGATCAGGATCAGGTTGGCGCTGGAAATCAATTTAGGGTACTTGGCTCCTTGGAAGAAGGCGATCACCGCGTCGTGGATGTCTGACTTAATAAAGAAGATGTCGATGAATCCGTCCGAGTCGGGCGCGCTATGCTCATTCAGTGACCAGATGACATCTTTCACCTCTTGTTCAGAAGGTGGGAGCTTGAGCTGGGAGTTGTCTCTGTCCTTGATCAAGCAAAGGATAGCCGCTAGAAAAGTGTCATCCTTGTGGATGACCTCTTTCGTAAACAGCTGAGTGTAGAAAGAAGAAGCTGTCGTCTGAATGTCACATTCATCTTTAAGAGTGCGACCACTCTCATCGGTGATCTGGTGGAGTTGTTGTCTGCGTCCTTTGACACAAGAGTGGAAATATTTCGTATTCTTATCGCCCTCAATGTCCCAGGTCAGCCTGGCTTTTTGTTTCCAGAATTCCTTCTCAACTTTGAGACGGAACTTCGATAACGCTTTCGTGAGGTTGGGGGAGGCACGAGCCAAAGGGGGTCCATCACGAGCGAACAGACTCTCAGCTCGAGTGACATCATCCTCAGCGGTGCGAACATCCTAAAAGATGTCCCCGTAAGCTTCCTTGCTCCAATGAGTGAGCACATACCTAGTAGCTTTCGGCTTGGCGGCCACTCGAACAAGAGGGTCAAGTTCGTCAATTCTACTCTAGACGGTCGACATGGTGTCCTTGAACTGAGGGTGATGGGTCAAAAGGGCAAGGAAACAGAAATATTTCTTAGGTCGGATAGAATTCCTTCTGATCTCGATGAGGAGGGAGAGTGATCCGATTTGGTGGTGTTGAGGTGTGAGAGTCTAGAGTTGAGGTCTAGACGAGAGTATTGACATCAGGCACCTTTCTGCATGTTGCACCAGGTGAACTCGCTACCGGAGAACTGCAAAGGGGACTAGTGGGCGTTGAAAATAAAATTGGCAAAGTCGAACATAGCTGAGGTGGAAGGCGGCCGACCTCCAGATTTCTCCTTCCTATACGTGATCGCGTTGAATTCACCGACGCAGAGCCAAGGGAGATTAGAGAAGTTATGGTGGATGCCAATCAGGGAGTCCCAAAGCAATTTACGCTCGGGGATGTCGCAACTCCCATGAACTGCAGACAAGAGGGATCAAGACTGGAGCATGGGGTGTTCCACCCAGCACGAGAGCGCTTTCCTCGAGTTAGCGAGAGTGCGTGCTTCACGTCAGTCGAGAAAGGGATCCAGATGTCATGGCAACCGGCAATGGCAGAGAAAAAGCCTAATTGTAGCTGGATAGACTTGAGTTTCAATATTGTGAATTCTCTTCAGATTTTTTAATCTTCTCAATATTGTGAATTCTCTTTCTTTATTGTATTCCTTTTCATATTATCACATGATTCCATATTGTGATTGATTTGCCCTTGATTGTTTTACTTCTTCTAGATTACGTGCACGTATAGGATATTCGATATTGCTTGATTATTGGTCTTTTCGTGTTACCTTGCCTCGTGATTGAGTTGTCAGTTTCTATATCTTGTTCTTGACTTGACCATTCTTGACTGGGAGTATCTTGCATTGTACTACAGTTGAGATATATTATAGATTGGGAGTATCTTGCATTGTACTACGACCTATAGCAGATTCTTTTATCTTGATATTACTTGATTGACTTGACTTAAGACATACTATAGATTGGGAGTATCTTGCATTGTACTACGACCTATAGCATATATTGATTGATCGATTGACTTGATTTGCGATACTATGAATTGGGAGTATCTTACATTGTACTACGATTTATAGGAGTCTACTTGACCTTGTATCCTTTAGGAGAGGAGATCGATACTAGAATTGGCTAATCTCGATTGAGAGTATCCTGCTTTTTATGTCAATTGAAACACTATAGATTGGGAGTATCTTGTATTGTACTACAAGCTATAGGAGTTCTAATTGGTAGTTAGCCAAGTCTAGTATTACATTTCCACACGACTCGTCGTCCTTAGATGTTCTTCTTACAGTGTTCTTATCCTCCATACATGTTATTTACTATCATATTAGTAGGCATGTTTTATGTATCTTGCTTGTCCTCTAAGGACCTGATGATCTCTTCAGGTAGCTGATTGCACGGAGTTAGTTAGCTGAGCATGTGGTAGTCGACTTCAATCGCATGATTTAGGTATTTTGTTAGTGTTATTAATTTACTATCTTTATCGTACTTTTATGATATATCCTGCTTATCAGCTTAGCTTTATAGACTCATATTATTCTTGGAGTCTAATCGGACATATATTCTAGTGGACTGTAGACCACGACCCATACTTGTTCATTCTTGTCTTATGTATTCTTGTGGATTGAGATACACTATAGATTACCTTATTAGCCATGATACTATGATCTTGACAGCTTATACGTACTCGAGTGGGGCTGGAGTCCGCTTGATATGTAGCTGGCTTGCTCACGCACTTGTATCCCAAAAAGCGAGTGTGGTTCGTGATAGAAGGTGTGGGAGAATAGAAATGAAAGAGAGGCTACTTCTTTGGTTAAGAAGGGGACGATAATGTCATGCACATCTGGCGTAAGAGGATATTCCAGTTTCGGGATCTCTACGTCAGTAATGATCACGAGTTTCTGGTGACACGGTCGGGCCACACCATGTCAGTAAATAAGGGAGGAGTGGTGGAGCCCGAGGCCAGACCCGACATACGGCAGGACCCGGGAGGGGTGTGTATAGTGGGTTGCTGCACTAAGTTGGGGGTCGATGAGAGGGGGATAGCGCCGGGAGGGATGCTCGCATCCATGGAGTGCACAAGGCCTCGGGAGGTCCTAGACAGGTTGTAGCCAGAAGGGGTGTCAATGAAAGGGGATGTCGCTAACGCCGAGGGGCCGCACAAGTCGTAATGCACATAGGATGGACCCCAGGTAGCGCCGGAAAAGCTGCGCCATCCAAATTGCTGACCGGGAAGGCCGTCCGGGATGCCAAGGACGAGGGGGGTTGCTGGGAACCTGCGCTGATACTAGATGGTGCAAGGCTGTAGGCCAGCATGGTGGCCGAGTGAACAGGACGCACAGGGACCAGATCACTACAGAGGAATGATGCTAAAGTTCCTGCGCTAGGAGCAGGTGGCATAAGGATGGAAGACGGTTGTTGCTGCAGATTTGAATTTGAATTCAAATCCAAATTGAGGGAGGGGGAGCGGAAAGAAGGGTGCACAGACCCGAAGCATGGCCAACCTCCGTAACAACCAGCACAGACGGAGAGGTGGCCGTAGCCCGGAGAGAGGCGGTGCCGTTGAAAGGCAGGCGAGCGTCGCTGAAGAGGGGCCGTGGCGGAACACCAAAGGGGGGCGGTATCACGCCCCAGAACCAGAATACTGGAGAGCGGGGGAATGACTCAGCCAGCTACGTATTACGGGTAGATGAATACCGTATAATACGATCAATGCTGTCTAACCAGACGAGGGGGGTGCAAACTGCATAAAAGTCTCACTATGGTCATTTCGCATCTATTGTCTCAATCATTCAAATAAGAAACAGTAATACAGAACATGTAAGATAAAGCAGTAAGGCGTCCCAAACGCTCGGTCAGAATGTTCTGGAAATCTGGCTTTACAAAACATAGCCAGATGGTATAGTAAGGTATACACAATTGTTATCAGCTACAGTCTGACTTAATTATAATCATGCAAAAGTAAGTACAAGATGATCCGACCAACATGTCGGTGCCAAACGGCTAAGTATAAAGTGAATGACAAAACGAGTGGTGAAGTAAGAAAACCCACTCGAGTCCTCCTGCGATCATCCCTCTAGTATTGACCATCTTGGAGGTAGAAGTAAGCTGGATCCTCGGGGACCGGCTCTAAATCTGGCCATGCAAAACCAGAGAGGTTAGACCTCTAATAGCAAGTACCACAAGAAAGGACGATATGAAGGACTAAACCAGTAAGTAAGGGAATATAGTAATAGATCTCTGCTTTCCACTAGGAGTCACAAAACATCACGACACTTCGAACCAACCTCCCAACCAAACAAGGACAGAAGTTAGCCCATCATGTCCTGACATTCTGATCATCTCAGTTAGGTAACAGAGTAGGTACAGTACACAAACAAATCTTCTTGAACGGCCAATCAACTACTAAGGCTTGCTATTGTGAGTCCCAAGTTATCCTGGAATCATGCAATTAGGGATTCCTTAGTTCTTACTATATGCAAGCAAGGCTAGTCTATCCAATCAATCAATTGTGCCAATCATGTAGTTAGACGAGTCCCAGCAGGACGCCCGCCGTTATAGCATGTACAATAATAATAGCAGATACTGTTCCCTGCCCGTGTGACAGATTTACAGTATCTGTGGGAACCAGCCGGCCCGTCGGGCACTTAATAGTCCCAAAGGGGCTGCCATGTAAGAACTCGGGAATCCATTCTCTCCATGCCATCATTATTTTATTTAACTTAATAGCCTCTACGTTGAGTGAAGTTCCATGCCGTGGATCATGGTCGTTCAAATGAGTACTTTCGTACGAGGTACGATATGCGCAACTCTACAACTATGCCCGTACGGCTAGGTTGTAGGTTTTATATAGCGTGATGCAACAATCAAGTCTAACCACGGAGTAATCATGCCTTGACCATAAAGTACACATGCTGTTTTTGTAAAATAGATAAATAAATAATTAAATAATAAATAATTACTTTGAAGCCTGCATGTGCCTGTATGCCAATATTCGGGATCGGTTAATCGAGTATAATAGTTCATTACATGAACGTGTCTCATTCATTTCATTCAATAAGACGACTAGCCAGTCTCTTAGTTCCAACTAGTAACGCATGATCAATTATAGTCAAGATAACCATTATTATCAATGGTATCAAGGCATGAAAGTCAATTAGTATTACATGGGGTCGAGTCTGTAACTCCTCAGGGTTAAGTTCTAGTCAATCTGGGTATCCATGGATCAATCAAGACACATGACATATTACACATAACAATCCATATTTACAATATTGACATGTCATGATTTATCAAGTTCACGCCAAAATGCGTAAGGATATAATAGGAGAATTATCATGCCATTATTAAATGAATAAATTATATAGCAAATAGAAACACCCTGGTTAAAAATTCACGCCAGCAAGTCTAAGCTAAGGCCAAAAGTCACGCCAACAAGTCTAAGCTAAGGCTAAAAATCACGCCAACAAGTCTAGTCGAAGTGAGCGTAAAAATGGTTCTGTTGGCATGCACAGTGTGAGTGTGGAAAATGATAAGAAATCCACGCACGCACTCGTGGACGTGTGCGTGACTAAGAATCCACGCACTCATGGATGTGTGCGTGACTAAAAATACACGCACGCTCATGGATGTGTGCGTGACTAAAAATACACGCACGCTCATGGATGTGTGCGTGACTAAAAATACACGCACGCTCATGGATGTGTGCGTGACTAAAAATACGCGCACGCTCATGGATGTGTGCGTAATTAAAAATACACGCACGCTCATGGATGTGTGCGTGACTAAAAATACACGCACACTCATGGATGTGTGTGTGACTAAAAATACACGCACGCTCATGGATGTGTGCGTGACTAAAAATACGCTAACATGTAAGAACATGAGCGTGTCTCAAAATCCACGCCGACACGTAGAGATGTGTGCGTGACTGGGCTGATGTTTTACGCGAACACGTAAGAACATGTGCGTGCAACATCTCCCGAACTCCAAGTCCTATGGAGCCTTTGTTCCAGTGCCAGAAATACACGCTAAGTTGGTGGACCAAAACCCATGAACAACCGAAATACAACAACTTAGATCTAGGAAAAACCAGCCATAGAAATCAAAACGTTAAGAACTAATCTGTCACTCCCTGATTCCGGTATACGTATTTTAGCACGTATACTGCTTATTTGTAATTTTGTTGTATTTCTTCATGTATATCCTAAATTATTTGACAAAATAATATTTCGTAATTTATTTTCTGTGATTTTAGTTTACAGTTTTGGTTCTAATTGGGTGACATGCTCTTGGTTCACTTGAACCCGTTGGGTCCTCATGAACCAACTTGGTTTAGATTTTATATAAAACTCATCTCCTTCTCTCTCCTCTCATTATTCCTCTCATTTATTTCCTCCACCAACCAAGGCAAGTGCCAACTTGCTCAAGAGATGGATTTATATTTTGTTAATGATTTCTTACAAAATTATTTGTCAAAATATGTTCTTCTCCTCAATCTATACTAGTTTAGAACTTGAAAATTTCCATTTTGAAGCTTTGATTTTTGTAGATCTAAGTTTTCTCCATTTTCGGATTTACATGGTTTTGATCTATCTTCGTTAGGATTTTGTGGGTTTTGATGCTTCCATGTGGAAGAGAATTCAATTTCACTCAAGTTAGAACTTTGAAAATCTAGATTTGGTTTTGATTTGGTCAAGTTAAGGAAATTGGAAGTTTTTGGTGTTCTTGAGGAGGCTCTCGGCCTGGAAGAGAAGACCCTTCAGCCTGCGCTCTTTAGCGCAAGTTGAACTGCGCAGCTCGTCTTTTGACGAATTGCGCAACCCTTCGGCCAGCGCATTGCGCTGAGCTGAACTGCGCTGGCGCTCCTTAGCTCCAGCGCCATCCGATCCTGCGCAGTCTAATCCCTGCGCAATCTAACCCAGCGCGCTTGACTTCAGCGCAATCCATTCCCTGCGTGATCTGATCCTGCGCAGTCTAACCCTGCGCAGTCTGATCCATGCGCAACCCGACTCTGGCGCAATCCATCTCCTGCGCCATCCGATCCTGCGCAGTCCAATGCCTGCGCAACCTAACTCTGCGCGTTTGACCCCTGCGCAGTCTAACCCTGCGCGTTTTGACTTCTGCGCATTTGACCATGCGCATTCTGACCTGGGCTCTTATATATTATATTTTCTTATATATATATAGGTGAATGTTTGTGTATGCTATATATCCTTACGCCTTTTGTCCCGGGCATGATATGAGCACTAATGTGACCCCGGAGAACAAAGTGTTCCTTCCTGATACATGTACCTGAATGTCCCAGTTCTTGTTCATGCTCGACAAATAACTCGTAACTCCACGTGGCGTATTTGTATTGATGCATTACACTAAGGAGGGTAGAACATGTTGACATACTAATTGACATGGATCCTCTTTGGGGTACTCGTACCAAAGTACGACTTTAAGAGGATAATCATGCAGGCCACAGCATGTGAGTCCAAGATTTCACCTAGGGTTAAACTAGGCAACTAAATATACTAGATGCATGGGGAGGGCAGAATCCCGAGATCGTGTTACACCAGCCGCCTTGAGATATTGTCTTGACGCGCCGGCTGGTCTCCACGGATGCTGTGTCATCTGCAACGAGTGGATGACTGTATCCGATTAATTTCTGCTATATATTATATGTTTTGGCAAGGTGGCCTTGCGAGGGACCTGTGCTCAATCATACCTGTCTACGCGAACCCCTGGGTTGGCTAGCCTTGCTGGAAAGATACGATCTGAGGATTTCTTAATAACATGATGCGAGGATAACCTCGCCATACTAGAAACTCGTAGATTTGACTGGCCGTGAAAATGACTTGCTTGTATTTTTCTTTTACTTTCCGCGAGTAACTGAGGAAAGCGGACTGTTATGGTGCGTGATCCAACCCATGTTCTTGTTTGATTGTTGGGTTGGTTATCGTACTATGACAGGCTGCGGACCGAAGTTACGAACGGAAGCCTTAATTCGATTGTGATGTGCTACTCCTGTGAATGACTAAGGAACGTGGCCCACCGCGGTACGTGATCCAACCCATGTTCTTGTTTGATTGTTGGGTTGGTTATCGTGCTGCGATGGTCTGTCGACCGAAGTCACGACCAGGAGATCTTCTTACTTATATCTGTAAACTTATGTGAAGGTCATAGAGTGCGACGCGTCCCGGCTCCATGTGGCACCTTTTGTCCTTGTGTGGTTGTAAGGGTGCCAGATGGGTCCGACGATGTAGCGCTACCCTATAGCCGCAGCATAAGCTTTATCCTTATCATTATAACTGGGTTTTATCTTAACTCTTGTGCCCCTTTGGCGGTACTTGCTATTCGGGGCTGACCCCGCTGGTTTTGTTTGGCCAGATCTCGTAGCAGAGCCAGAGGACGCGATCCTTCTTCCTGACATCTATGGTGCATACTAGGAGCATGGCTGGTCGGGGACTCGAGTGGGTTTCTTCTCCACCACTCCTGCTTATACTTTTGCGGCGTTTAGCCACCGGCACTTGTTAGCCGGATTACTTGATATTTTGTGTCAGTACATAATTGTAACTAAACAGACTGCAGCTGTGTATAATTTTGTGCTCATGACTCTCTGAGATAGCTATGTTATAAAGCTCGTCTCTCATGATCATTTTGATGAAGCGTCGGGGACGCCTTACTGCTTTATCTTTAATGTTCATTTATTTGCTGATGTGATTTGATTGATTGAGACATAGAACTCTGTGGGACCATAGGAGACTCGCTTGTAGCATGTACCCCCCTAGTCTCTCGACAGCCACGATCGCCGTATGACGTTACGTACCTCATATGGAGTAGCTGGCCTAGTCCGTCTCCGTATTTCGGTACTGGGGCGTGACAAGGTTTTAGTGGTGGCCCATGCAGGTCTGTTTTTCAGACTTGTGGGGTATTGCGATTTATTAGGAGTCTCAATCAAAACTTGTTCCCCTTGAAATCATGTTTCGAATTCTCTGTCCTTGCCTTGATCTCTAACCTGACTTGCATCCTCGAAATCTTCCTCGTCCGGACTTGATAATCTTATATTCTTCTCTATAGGGGTGCTTCATTCTCAGTAGCGGGTGAGGCCCATGAGGAAGAGCAGCAAGAGCATGGCTCGACTGGGCAGCAACAGGGGAGAGAACCTTCTCCAGTGCAGGCACGAACAGAAATGGAACCAGAGGCAGTGCAGCCGCAGGTTATTGAAACTCCTGCAGCACCAGTAGCGACGGCAGTACCAGACGCCGTAGCACTCCTGGAGATCATCCGGGGGTTTCTTGTCACTAACCAACAGCAACAGACTCGGCAGCAGGAGCAGAACGTGTTGCTGAACCAAGGGATTCAGTTAGCTCTTGAGAGGAGTGCCGGGGTTGACTCGGGAGCCTCAGGAAGGTTCCGTCGCTTGAACCCGAGGTATTTTGATGGCACGGAGGATGCCATCACTGCGGATGCATGGATTCAAGACATCGAATCCATTCTTGTGGCAGCCAAGGTTCCAGACGATGAGAAGGTTGATCAGGTCAAACTGGTACTTCAGGATCTTGCCCGCGACTGGTGGACATCAGAAGAAGTTGGTACAAGACGCCCTGTTCGTTGGACCACCTTCAGTGACAGATTCAAGGCCAAGTATTTTGGCGTAGTAGCTCGATATGAGCTCCAGCAGAAGTTCATCAATCTCAAGCAAGCAGGCAAGACCGTAGATGGGTATGCAGCAGAGTTCTGCAGATTGTGCCGTTTTGCACCATCAATGGTGGCAACGGAGCCAGAGAAAGCTATGAGGTTCCAGCAGGGACTTCATTTGGAATTATTGCAGCTTGTGGAAGGACACGACTACCAGACGTTTGACGCTGTCTTGACAGCAGCTCGGAGGCACGAGCTCACCCAGCAGAGGTTGGCATTGAGGACAGGAGGTCAGAAGAGATCTCATTCCCAGGTTGGAGGAGGAGCCATGCAGCGAACATCGGCACCAGCACCCGGTGTTCGTATTCATGATACAGGAGCGCCGCCGAGGACGGCCGCGTCAACTATCACAGCGCCAGTTCGGCAGCAGCAGCCGAGGAATCAGCAGCAGCGTCAGAGGGTGCCCCAGGGTTGTACCTTCTGTGGTAAGGGAGGACACACTAGGGATGTGTGTCAGTCAGCGAATGGCTTGTGCTTGAGGTGTGGTAGTCCAGACCACCGTATTTCGACTTGTCCTATGATGCAGAGGCCAGGAGGGCCAGCTCAGCAGTTTCCAGCGTTGCCAGCTCCAGGGGCAACCCCGAGTGGAGGGCCAGCATTAGCAGTAAGGCCCCTAGCCCAGCGTCTACCAACGCAGGCTCAGATGTTTTGCCAAGCGCAGGAAGCCGAAGGCCCTCAGAGGCAGCAACAGCATGGTCGAAGAAGGCCGCAACAAGGGGCTCCGCGGGGCCAGGCTCTCACATTAACCTTGGGAGAGGCTCTAGCGTCCAGTGACGTGGTGGCAGGTAAAATTCTCGTCACCTCATTTCCTGCGGTAGCATTATTTGATTCAGGCGCTACTCATTCATTCATCTCTGCACAATATGCTACACGGATTGGACTAGTGTTTGAGGCATTGCCGGAGAGGATGGATATACTCACCGGCAATGGGCTCGTAGAAGTGAGCAGAGTGCGCTTTTCATGTCCGGTAGAGGTGTGTGGGCATTTATTGCCCGCATCATTGATTGAATTCCCTATGGGGAATTTTGATGTTGTTCTTGGCATGGACTGGTTGAGAGACAGTCATGCGACCATTGATTGTAGAGGAGGTAGGGTTATATTCAGCATTCCTGGGATGGAGCAGTTCATCTTTACTCGAACCTTGAAGAATCAGACTGAAGGCGTCATCTCTGCAGCAGTGTCGGAGTCAAGACAGATCCCGAGAGTGGTCGAAGATTTTCTTGATGTATTCCCTGATGAGCTTCCAGGGATGCCCCCAGTCAGAGAGGTAGAATTTAGCATTGAGTTGAACCCTGGAACGAGGCCTATTGCAGACAGAGTTTACAGAATGTCGCCGTCAGAACAGGATAAGTTGTATCAACATGAAGAAGAGTTGAAGTCTAAGGGATTCATCCGAGACAGTAAATCGCCCTGGGCCGCGCCAGTGATTCTAGTTCCCAAGAAGGATGGGTCGACGAGAATGTGCATCGACTACCGCAAGCTGAATGCAGTAACAGTGAAGAATAAGTACCCGCTACCGAGGATTGATGACCTGTTTGATCAATTGAGCAAGGCCCGCATCTTTTCCAAGATCGATCTTCGTTCGGGATACTATCAGGTGAGAGTCCGAGAGCAAGATATTCAGAAGACGGCATTCAGATCAAGATACGGGCATTATGAGTTTTTAGTAATGCCCTTTGGACTAACCAATGCCCCTGCAGTATTTATGGATTTGATGAACCGCATCTTTCTTCCATATTTGGATAAATTTGTGGTAGTGTTCATAGATGACATTCTTGTCTATTCCAGCAGTGAAGAGGAGCATGAGAAACATCTTAGGACTGTCTTGCAGACATTGAGGGAGCATCAACTGTATGCGAAGCTCGACAAGTGTGAATTCTGGTTAGATCATATTTCGTTCCTGGGGCATGTAATTTCTGGGGCAGGAGTATCAGTGGATCCGAAGAAGATTGAGGCCGTAGAGCATTGGCCAGTCCCGAGAACAGTTGCAGAAGTGCGAAGTTTCTTAGGACTAGCTGGTTACTACAGACGGTTCGTGGCAGACTTTGCCAAGATCTCTGCGCCCTTAACGCGTTTGACGCACAAGGACGTAGGGTTTGTTTGGTCAGCTAGCTGTCAGGCATCATTTGAAGAATTGAAGAAGAGATTGATCTCAGCCCCGATCTTGACGCTTCCAGTGGGAGCGGGAGGCTTTACAGTATATTATGACGCATCTGGGAAGGGTCTTGGATGTGTATTGATGCAGCACGGAAAAGTGATAGCATATGCGTCTCGGCAGCTTCGAGACCATGAGAAGAATTACCCGACTCATGATTTAGAGTTGGCAGCTGTGGTATTTTCACTCAAGCTGTGGAGGCATTATTTATACGGAGATCGGGTAGAGATCTATACTGATCATAAGAGTTTGAAATATGTATTCACGCAGCGAGATTTGAAAATGAGGCAAAGAAGGTGGTTAGAACTACTGAAGGATTTTGACCTAGATCTTCAGTATCATCCAGGCAAGGCGAATATAGTGGCAGATGCACTGAGTAGGAGAGACAGTGCCTTTATCTTGACCTCGCAAAAGCATATTTTAGAAGATCTTCAGAGTATGGGAATCGAAGTAGTTTTGCCGAGGGATATAGGAAGAATGACCAGTATGCAGATTCAGTCAACCTTGGTAGAGAGGATAAGGGCAGCACAAGCAGAAGATCCACAGATTCAGAAGTTGCGGTCGGAGTGTGAATCAGGCCGTAGGAAGGAGTTAGTGATTCACGAAGATGGTACGCTCAGGTTTGGAAACAGACTCTGTGTACCGAGTGGAGACCTTCGGCAGGAAGTTATGTCCGAAGCTCATAGTTCCATTTATTCCATTCATCCAGGAGGAACGAAGATGTATCGAGATATCAGGCAGTATTTTTGGTGGAATGGCATGAAAAGAGAGATAGCGAGATTTGTATCCAAGTGTCTGGTATGTCAGCAGGTGAAAGCCGAGCAGCAGAGACCAGCAGGATTGCTCCAGCCGCTTCCTATCCCAGAATGGAAATGGGAGCACATCACGATGGATTTTGTGACCGGTTTACCTAGATCCCCGGCTGGCAAGAATGCGATCTGGGTAATAGTAGATCGACTCACGAAGGTCGCTCATTTCCTTCCTTTCAGAGTTGGGCAGACTACTGAGCAGTTGGCAGAAATGTACATGAAGCAGATAGTGAAGCAGCATGGTGTTCCAGTTAGTATAGTATCAGATCGGGATACACGGTTCACTTCCCATTTCTGGCGGAGCTTGCACCAGAGTTTGGGGACCAAGTTAAGATTCAGTACTGCATATCATCCACAAACTGACGGGCAATCAGAAAGAACCATTCAGACGTTAGAAGATATGCTACGGGCGTGCACCTTGGACTTTGGCGGATCTTGGGAGGATCACCTTCATCTTGTGGAGTTCTCCTATAATAACAGCTATCAGGCTAGCATTCAGATGGCCCCGTTCGAAGCATTGTACGGAAGGAAGTGCAGGTCCCCTTTGGCATGGGACGACGTCGGAGAACGAAAGTTGTTGGGGCCAGAGATGATCACGCAGACTGTGGAGATAGTTAAGTTGGTCAGAGAGCGCCTTCGAGTTGCACAGGACCGACACCGTCATTGGGCGGATCAGCATCGTAGGCCTCTAGAGTTCAGAGTTGGCGACCAAGTGTTTCTGCGGATTTTGCCTACTCGGGGTATCATCAGATTTGGAACCCGAGGGAAGCTTAGTCCAAGATACGTTGGTCCTTTCAAGATTCTCGCTCGGGTAGGCGATGTGGCTTATCGACTTGCCCTTCCGCCTTCGTTAACTGGCATACATGATGTATTTCATGTGTCCCAGTTACGTGGGTATGTCCCGGATCCGAGTCATGTCCTCGATCATTCAGAGTTAGTCGTTGGTACCGACTTAACTTACGAGGAACAACCCGTATCTATTTTAGACCGGCGAGAGAAGGTACTCAAGAATCGGACGATCAGCCTTGTCCGTGTTGCTTGGAACCATCACTCTCCGGGAGAATTAACTTGGGAGCGCGAGGACGAGATCCGATCTCGGTATCCGCATTTGTTTGGTTTGTGAGGTATATCTTTATGCCATAATGACACGATCCCACATTCACTGCACCTGCTTGTATTGTACTTTTGTGATGTAGATAATAACTGCTTGTTAGTTAACTTGCATATGATTGTGCCTTGCTTATCCTGATCTTTCAATCCTGTCTTGGCTGGAAATTCCGAGGACGGAATTTTTCTAAGAAGGGTAGAGATGTCACTCCCTGATTCCGGTATACGTATTTTAGCACGTATACTGCTTATTTGTAATTTTGTTGTATTTCTTCATGTATATCCTAAATTATTTGACAAAATAATATTTCGTAATTTATTTTCTGTGATTTTAGTTTACAGTTTTGGTTCTAATTGGGTGACATGCTCTTGGTTCACTTGAACCCGTTGGGTCCTCATGAACCAACTTGGTTTAGATTTTATATAAAACTCATCTCCTTCTCTCTCCTCTCATTATTCCTCTCATTTATTTCCTCCACCAACCAAGGCAAGTGCCAACTTGCTCAAGAGATGGATTTATATTTTGTTAATGATTTCTTACAAAATTATTTGTCAAAATATGTTCTTCTCCTCAATCTATACTAGTTTAGAACTTGAAAATTTCCATTTTGAAGCTTTGATTTTTGTAGATCTAAGTTTTCTCCATTTTCGGATTTACATGGTTTTGATCTATCTTCGTTAGGATTTTGTGGGTTTTGATGCTTCCATGTGGAAGAGAATTCAATTTCACTCAAGTTAGAACTTTGAAAATCTAGATTTGGTTTTGATTTGGTCAAGTTAAGGAAATTGGAAGTTTTTGGTGTTCTTGAGGAGGCTCTCGGCCTGGAAGAGAAGACCCTTCAGCCTGCGCTCTTTAGCGCAAGTTGAACTGCGCAGCTCGTCTTTTGACGAATTGCGCAACCCTTCGGCCAGCGCATTGCGCTGAGCTGAACTGCGCTGGCGCTCCTTAGCTCCAGCGCCATCCGATCCTGCGCAGTCTAATCCCTGCGCAATCTAACCCAGCGCGCTTGACTTCAGCGCAATCCATTCCCTGCGTGATCTGATCCTGCGCAGTCTAACCCTGCGCAGTCTGATCCATGCGCAACCCGACTCTGGCGCAATCCATCTCCTGCGCCATCCGATCCTGCGCAGTCCAATGCCTGCGCAACCTAACTCTGCGCGTTTGACCCCTGCGCAGTCTAACCCTGCGCGTTTTGACTTCTGCGCATTTGACCATGCGCATTCTGACCTGGGCTCTTATATATTATATTTTCTTATATATATATAGGTGAATGTTTGTGTATGCTATATATCCTTACGCCTTTTGTCCCGGGCATGATATGAGCACTAATGTGACCCCGGAGAACAAAGTGTTCCTTCCTGATACATGTACCTGAATGTCCCAGTTCTTGTTCATGCTCGACAAATAACTCGTAACTCCACGTGGCGTATTTGCATTGATGCATTACACTAAGGAGGGTAGAACATGTTGACATACTAATTGACATGGATCCTCTTTGGGGTACTCGTACCAAAGTACGACTTTAAGAGGATAATCATGCAGGCCACAGCATGTGAGTCCAAGATTTCACCTAGGGTTAAACTAGGCAACTAAATATACTAGATGCATGGGGAGGGCAGAATCCCGAGATCGTGTTACACCAGCCGCCTTGAGATATTGTCTTGACGCGCCGGCTGGTCTCCACGGATGCTGTGTCATCTGCAACGAGTGGATGACTGTATCCGATTAATTTCTGCTATATATTATATGTTTTGGCAAGGTGGCCTTGCGAGGGACCTGTGCTCAATCATACCTGTCTACGCGAACCCCTGGGTTGGCTAGCCTTGCTGGAAAGATACGATCTGAGGATTTCTTAATAACATGATGCGAGGATAACCTCGCCATACTAGAAACTCGTAGATTTGACTGGCCGTGAAAATGACTTGCTTGTATTTTTCTTTTACTTTCCGCGAGTAACTGAGGAAAGCGGACTGTTATGGTGCGTGATCCAACCCATGTTCTTGTTTGATTGTTGGGTTGGTTATCGTACTATGACAGGCTGCGGACCGAAGTTACGAACGGAAGCCTTAATTCGATTGTGATGTGCTACTCCTGTGAATGACTAAGGAACGTGGCCCACCGCGGTACGTGATCCAACCCATGTTCTTGTTTGATTGTTGGGTTGGTTATCGTGCTGCGATGGTCTGTCGACCGAAGTCACGACCAGGAGATCTTCTTACTTATATCTGTAAACTTATGTGAAGGTCATAGAGTGCGACGCGTCCCGGCTCCATGTGGCACCTTTTGTCCTTGTGTGGTTGTAAGGGTGCCAGATGGGTCCGACGATGTAGCGCTACCCTATAGCCGCAGCATAAGCTTTATCCTTATCATTATAACTGGGTTTTATCTTAACTCTTGTGCCCCTTTGGCGGTACTTGCTATTCGGGGCTGACCCCGCTGGTTTTGTTTGGCCAGATCTCGTAGCAGAGCCAGAGGACGCGATCCTTCTTCCTGACATCTATGGTGCATACTAGGAGCATGGCTGGTCGGGGACTCGAGTGGGTTTCTTCTCCACCACTCCTGCTTATACTTTTGCGGCGTTTAGCCACCGGCACTTGTTAGCCGGATTACTTGATATTTTGTGTCAGTACATAATTGTAACTAAACAGACTGCAGCTGTGTATAATTTTGTGCTCATGACTCTCTGAGATAGCTATGTTATAAAGCTCGTCTCTCATGATCATTTTGATGAAGCGTCGGGGACGCCTTACTGCTTTATCTTTAATGTTCATTTATTTGCTGATGTGATTTGATTGATTGAGACATAGAACTCTGTGGGACCATAGGAGACTCGCTTGTAGCATGTACCCCCCTAGTCTCTCGACAGCCACGATCGCCGTATGACGTTACGTACCTCATATGGAGTAGCTGGCCTAGTCCGTCTCCGTATTTCGGTACTGGGGCGTGACATAATCTCTCTCAGAATCATGAGAGGAAGGGAAATGAACCACAAAAATGGTTCTCCAAGCAAGAAGCAAGATTGCACTTGCCTTCTCCTGCTGCAGGTAGGTGGTGAAGAGTAATGAGAGGAAGAAGAAGAAGTAATGGTGAGAATGAAGTAATGAGGAGAGAGAAAGAGATGGAAGATTTAAATAGGAAGGGATGGTTGGTAGGAGCTAGTGGGCCGGGTTTAAGGGGAGTCATCCAAGGCCAAACCCGAAAGCAACATAAGGAGGTAAAAGCAGAAAATAAATGCAGGAATAAAATACAGGAAATTAATTAACATGAAAATTTAAAGGAATTTAAATACAAACTAATACATGATAAATACTAAATAAGTACTCATGAGTTGTACATGTATAAAAATATGCATTCCGGGAACGGGGAGTGACATCTCTACCCACCTTAGAAAAATTCCGTCCTCGGAATTCCAAATCCAAGCCGGATAGAAATATCAGAGCTAAACTAATACAAGCAATTCTAGTAAGCAAGCAATCATTATTACCATATCAAAAGCAAGTACTATATATGTAAATTCATCAATCCACGATATCAGGTAGTTCTATCCATAAGGCGATAAGTATGAAGAATCAGGACAATCAAGGCATACGGAAAGAGATATACCTTGTGAGTCAAACAGGTGTGGATACCGTGATCGGATATCATCCTCACGTTCCCATGTTGACTCTCCCAAGGAGTGATGACCCCAAGCAACACGGACAAGACTAATTGTTCGGTTCTTGAGTTTCTTCTCTCTTCGGTCCAAAATGGACACAGGCTGTTCCTCGTAAGCCAGGTTGGTACCAACAACCAGCTCAGAGTGATCGAGGACATGGCTTGGGTCCGATATATACCTACGTAATTAAGATACATAAAACACATCATGCACCTCTCGTAACGAAGGTGGAAGGGATAAACGATAAGCAACATCGCCTATCCTATCAAGAATAACAAAGGGTCCTACGTATCGCGGACTCAATTTCCCGCGAACGCCAAATATAATGACCCCACGGGTAGGTGAGATCCGCAAGAACAAGTGGTCCCCAACAGAAAACTCTAGCGGCCTACGATGCTGGTCCGCCCAATGATGATGCCGATCCTGCGCAACTCGAAGTCGCTCTCTAATTCCCTTAACCACTTCAACCATCTGAACAATCATTTCTGGGCTTAACATCTTCCTCTCTCCGATATCATCCCATGCCAGCGGTGATCTGCACTTCTTACCATATAGTGCTTCAAATGGCGCCATCTGGATACTGGCTTGATAACTATTGTTATATGAGAACTCGACTAAGTACAGGTGGCTCTCCCAAGACCCTCCAAAATCTAGAGTGCAAGCTCGCAACATGTCTTCTAAAGTCTGAATCGTTCTTTCTGATTGCCCATCCGTCTGCGGATGGTAAGCCGTGCTAAATCTTAACTTGGTACCCAGACTGTGATGTAAGCTCTTCCAAAAATGTGATGTAAAGCGAGTATCTCGATCCGACACAATACTGACAGGGACTCCATGCTGCCTGACTATCTGTTGCATATACAACTCCGCCAACTTTTCTGTAGATTGCCCTACTCTGAAAGGAAGAAAGTTTACTACCTTCGTAAGCCGATCTACTATCACCCAAATAGCGTCCTTACCACTTGGTGATCTCGGTAAACCGATCACAAAGTCCATTGTAATATGCTTCTATTTCCATTTCGGAATAGGAAGCGGTTGCAATAACCCGGCTGGCCTCTGCTGTTCTGCCTTCACTTGCTGACATACCAAGCAACGGGAAACAAATCTAGCTATCTCCCTCTTCATCCCGTTCCACCAGAAATGCTGCTTGATATCTTGGTACATCTTGGTCCCCCCAGGGTGAATAGAATATTGAGAACTGTGAGCTTCTGCCATAACCTCCTGTCTGATATCTCCACTAGGCACATATAGACGTGATCCAAACCTAAGTGTACCATCTTCATGAATTCTCATCTCCTTCCTGAGTCCTGACTCACATTCTGCCCTAAGCTTCTGAATCCTTGGGTCTTGTGCCTGAGCTGCCTTGATCCTGTCTACCAAGTCGGATTGAACTTGCAGACTTGCTAGAACTTCTACTTCACTAGGAAGTATAACTTCGATGCCCATCTCCTGAAAGTCTTCTAAGATATACTTCTGTGTTGTCAACATAAATGTGCCGCCTCTCCTGCTAAGAGCGTCTGCCACTACATTGGCCTTGCCTGGATGATACTGAAGCTCCACGTCATAATCCTTGATCAACTCCAACCATCTCTTCTGCCTCATGTTCAGCTCCTTCTGAGTAAAGATATACTTCAGACTTTTATGATCTGTGTACATTTCCACTCGGTCACCATATAAGTAATGCCTCCATAGCTTCAGAGCAAACACTACTGCTGCTAACTCCAAATCATGAGTTGGGTAATTCTTCTCGTGGTCCCGAAGCTGCCTAGATGCATATGCTATCACCTTCCCATGCTGCATAAGGACACATCCAAGTCCTTTACCTGACGCATCACAATATACTGTAAAACCTCCGAGTCCAACTGGTAATATAAGGATAGGCGCTGATATCAACTTCTACTTCAAAGTCTCGAATGATGCCTGATATTCTGCCGACCAAACAAATGGTACATCCTTCCGGGTCAAGCGGGTCATGGGTGCTGAAAGCCTTGCAAAGTCTGACACAAACTTCTGTAATATCCTGCTAATCCCAAGAAACTCCGTACATCTGCTACAGTCTTGGGTACTGGCCAACTCTCTACTGCTTCTACCTTCTTGGGATCCACTGCTACTCCAGCTCTTGATATGATATGACCCAAAAATGAAATATGATCCGACCAAAACTCACACTTGCTGAGCTTGGCTTACAACTGGTTCTCTCTCAGAACCTGCAACACTTTCCTGAGGTGGTCTTCATGCTCCTCTTCACTAGCAGAGTATACGAGGATGTCGTCGAGAAACACAACGACAAACTGGTCTAAGTATGGCATAAAGATACGATTCATCAAATCCATGAATATTGCTGGAGCATTGGTCAAACCAAACGGTATTACTAAGAACTCATAATGCCCATACTTCGACCTGAATGCTGTCTTAGGAATGTCTTCCTTCCGAACCCTCACCTGATGGTACCCTGAACGAAGATCTATCTTGGAGAAAACTCTAGCTTTGCTCAACTGATCAAATAAGTCGTCGATCCTGGGTAATGGGTACTTGTTCTTCACTGTTGCCGCGTTAAGCTTCCTGTAGTCAATGCACAATCTGGATGACCCATCCTTCTTCCCCACAAGTACTACTGGTGCTGCCCATGGTGACACGTTAGCTTGGATGAACTTCTTCTCCTTCAGTTCCTCTATATACTGATATACCTTGGCCTGCTCTGAATCCGCCATTCTGTAAACTCGATCTGATATCGGTTTAGTTCCTGGTGCCAATTCTATACTGAACTCAATATCTCTAACCGGTGGTAGACCTGGAAGTTCTTCGGGAAACACGTCTAAAAAATTTTCAACTACCTTCGGAATCTGAACTTCTTCCATTGCCGCTACTATTCCCTGCTCCTGCTGAGTTGCCTCTGATCTGACTAAGGTGAACCTCTTCATGCCTGGAATATCAAAAGATATACTCCCTCTACGACAATCTATTGTCGCATGACTGTCTTTCAGCCAGTCCATGCCTAGGATAACGTCGAAATTTTCAACAGGAAATTCTATCAACCGGGCGGGTAAGGAATGCCCGCAAACTACAACGCTACATGCTAGAATAACTCTACTAACTCCTACGAGCCCATTGCCAGTGAGTATATTCAACCTCCCTGGCAATGCCTCGAACTCCATTCCTAGCCGTGTCACAAATTGTGCAGATATAAATGAGTGTGATGCTTCCGAATCAAACAATGCTACTGCGGGATATGAGGCGACGAGAATGTTACCTGCCACAACATCTTCCGATGCCAATGCCTCCTCCAAGGATAAAGTGAACGCTTGCCCTCGACCTCCTTGCTGGTTCCCATGCTGCGGCCTAGCCTAATGCTGCTGCTGGCCTCTTCCTTGATGATGCTGGGGTGGTCTATGCTTGTGTTGCTGCATCGGCGGTCCCTGCTGCCGAAACATCTGAGCCTGCGGACGCTGTGCCAACGGCCTTACTGCCACTGCTGGTCCTCGATACTGGCCTGCCCCTGGTGCTGGCAGAGCAGAAAACTGCTGCCCTGGTCCTCCTGACCTCGAATTCATGGGACATGTGGTAACCCGATGGTCTGGATTTCCACATATCAGATACAGTCCATTCAATGTCCGACACACATCTCTAGTGTGCCCCATCTTTCCACAATAAGTACAGCCCGTCGGGGGTTGCTGGTTCTTCCTCTGTTGCTATTGCTGCTGCCTGGGTGGTGGTGCTGGTCCTCGTATCGCCACATCGTGGATACGAATGCCAGTGGATGGTGCTGTTGTTTGGGGCGCTGCTCCCCCTCCTCCTTCAATCTGACTGTGGGATCTCTTCTGACCCCCAGTCCTGGTCGCAAGCCTCTGAATGGTGATCTCATGCCTTCGAGTCGCCGTCAATATCTTATCAAAAGTCTGGTAATTGTGCCCCTCGATCAGTTGTAAGAGTTCAAGATAAAACCCTTGCTGAAACCTCATGGCCCTCTGGCTCTCTGTTGCTACCATCTCTGGGGCGAATCTACTCAATCTGCAGAACTCTGCTGCATAAGCATCTACAGTCTTGCCAGCCTTTCTGAGGCTGATAAACTTCTGTTGTAGCTCAAACCGTGCCACAACTCCATAGTACTTGGTCTTGAATCTTGCTGTAAAATCGTCCCAAGCCACAGGGCGTCTGATGCCCACTTCCTCTGATTCCCACCAATCACGTGCGAGATCCTGAAGTAACAACTTCACTAGATCCACACGTTCTTCTGCCGGTAACTTAGCTGCTGTCAGAATAGCCTCCATGTCCTTAAGCCATGCATCTGCTGATATGGCATCCTCCGTGCCCTCGAAACGGCGGGGGTTGTACTTGCAAAACCTGGCTGATGCTCCTGAATCTGGCCTCGCTCCTCTTTCCAAAGCCGTCTGCAATCCTTGGTTGAGCAACACATTCTGCTCTTGTAGCTGAGTGTGTATGCGCTGCTGGGCCAACATCTGATGTTGCTGAGTAGCCATCATTCCTCTCATGATCTCCAGAAGGGCTGGTGTGTCCACTTGGGTAGGTAGAACTGTTGGCGGTGGTGGAACATCCGGATACTGCGATCCAGCCGCTGGTTCCACTATCACTTCTTCCTGGGTAGCCTCTTGGGTTAGTATTGGCCCTTGTTGCTGACCAACAGGGTCAGGTTGTCCATGTTGCTCTTGTTGCTGTTGACCAGTCCTGGCAGATGCGGACGAAGTGCCGCTAAGAAAAGGGACAAAAGAACAATCAAACAACCGGACATGAAGGATCAATGAAGTCAAAGGATACCAGAATGTCAAGCAAGGGTTGAGAATAATAAATCATGAGATCAAGGGGGAACACATGTGATTGAGACATCCTATAAATCGAAACACCCCACAAGTCTAAAATCAGACCTGCATGGGCCACCACTAAAACCTTGTCACGCCCCAGAACCAGAATACTGGAGAGCGGGAGAATGACTCAGCCAGCTACGTATTACGGGTGGATGAATACCGTATAATACGATCAATGCTGTCTAACCAGATGAGGGAGGTGCAAACTACATAAAAGTCTCACTATGGTCATTTCGCATCTATTGTCTCAATCATTCAAATAAGAAACAGTAATACAGAACATGTAAGATAAAGCAGTAAGGCGTCCCAAACGCTCGGTCAGAATGTTCTGGAAATCTGGCTTTACAAAATATAGCCAGATGGTATAGTAAGGTATACACAATTGTTATCAGCTGCAGTCTGACTTAATTACAATCATGCAAAAGTAAGTACAAGATGATCCGGCCAACATGTCGGTGCCAAACGGCTAAGTATAAAGTGAATGACAAAATGAGCGGTGAAGTAAGGAAACCCACTCGAGTCCTCATGCGATCATCCCTCTAGTATTGACCATTTTGGAGGTAGAAGTAAGCTGGATCCTCGGGGACCGGCTCTAAATATGGCCATGCAAAACTAGAGAGGTTAGACCTCTAATAGCAAGTACCACAAGGAAGGACGATATGAAGGACTAAACCAGTAAGTAAGGGAATATAGTAATAGATCTCTGCTTTCCACTAGGAGTCACAAAACATCATGACACTTCGAACCAACCTCCCAACCAAATAAGGACAGAAGTTAGCCCGTCATGTCCTGACATTCTGATCATCTCAGTTAGGCAACAGAGTAGGTACAGTACACAAACAAATCTTCTTGAACGGCCAATCAACTACTATGGCTTGCTATTGTGAGTCCCAAGTTATCCTGGAATCATGCAATTAGGGATTCCTCAGTTCTTACTATGTGCAAGCAAGGCTAGTCTATCCAATCAATCAATTGTGCCAATCATGTAGTTAGACGAGTCCCAGCGGGACGCCCGCCGTTATAGCATGTACAATAATAATAGCAGATACTGTTCCCTGCCCGTGTGACAGATTTACAGTATCTGTGGGAACCAGCCGGCCCGTCGGGCACTTAATAGTCCCAAGGGGGCTGCCATGTAAGAACTCGAGAATCCATTCTCTCCATGCCATCATTATTTTATTTAACTTAATAGCCTCTACGTTGAGTGAAGTTCCATGCCGTGGATCATGGTCGTTCAAATGAGTACTTTCGTACGAGGTACGATATGCGCAACTCTACAACGATGCCCGTGCGGCTAGGTTGTAGGTTTTACATAGCGTGATGCAACAATCAAGTCTAACCACGGAGTAATCATGCCTTGACCATAAAGTACACATGCTGTTTTTGTAAAATAGATAAATAAATAATTAAATAATAAATAATTACTTTGAAGCCTGTATGTGCCTGTATGCCAATATTCGGAATCGACTAATCGAGTATAATAGTTCATTGCATGAACGTGTCTCATTCATTTCATTCAATAAGACGACTAGCCAGTCTCTTAGTTCCAACTAGGAACGCATGATCAATTATAGTCAAGATAACCATTATTATCAATAATATCAAGGCATGAAAGTCAATTAGTATTACATGGGGTCGAGTCTGTAACTCCTCAGGGTTAAGTTCTAGTCAATCTGGGTATCCATGGATCAATCAAGACACATGACATATTACACATAACAATCCATATTTACAATATTGACATGTCATGATTTATCAAGTTCACGCCAAAAGGCGTAAGGATATAATAGGAGAATTATCATGCCATTATTAAATGAATAAGTTATATAGCAAATAGAAACACCCTGGTTAAAAATTCACGCCAGCAAGTCTAAGATAAGGCCAAAAGTCACGCCAACAAGTCTAAGCTAAGGCCAAAAATCACGCCAACAAGTCTAGTCGAAGTGAGCGTGAAAATGGTTTTGTTGGCATGCACAGTGTGAGTGTGGAAAATGATAAGAAATCCATGCACGCACTCGTGGACGTGTGCGTGACTAAGAATCCATGCACTCATGGATGTGTGCGTGACTAAAAATATACGCACGCTCATGGATGTGTGCGTGACTAAAAATACGCGCACGCTCATGGATGTGTGCGTGACTAAAAATACGCACACGCTCATGGATGTGTGCGTGACTAAAAATACGCGCACGCTCATGGATGTGTGCGTGACTAAAAATATGCGCACGCTCATGGATGTGTGCGTGACTAAAAATAACGTACGCTCATGGATGTGTGCGTGACTAAAAATACACGCACGCTCATGGATGTGTGCGTGACTAAAAATACACGCTCGCTCATGGATGTGTGCGTGACTAAAAATACGCTAACATGTAAGAACATGAGCGTGTCTCAAAATCCACGCAGACACGTAGAGACGTGTGCGTGACTGGGCTGATGTTTTACGCGAACACGTAAGAACGTGTGCGTGCAACATCTCCCGAACTCCAAGTCCTATGGAGCCTTCGTTCCAGTGCCAGAAATACACGCTAAGTTGGTGGACCAAAACCCATGAACAACCGAAATACAACAACTTAGATCTAGGAAAAACCAGCCATAGAAATCAAAAATGTTAAGAACTAATCTCTCTCAGAATCATGAGAGGAAGGGAAATGAACCACAAAAATGGTTCTCCAATCAAGAAGCAAGATTGCACTTGCCTTCTCCTGCTGCTGGTAGGTGGTGAAGAGTAATGAGAGGAAGAAGAAGAAGTAATGGTGAGAATGAAGTAATGAGGAGAGAGAAAGAGATGGAAGCTTTAAATAGGAAGGGGTGGTAGGTGGGAGCTAGTGGGCCGGGTTTAAGGGGAGTCATCCAAGGCCAAACCCGAAAGCAACATAAGGAGGTAAAAGCAGAAAATAAATGCAGGAATAAAATGCAAAAAATTAATTAACATAAAAATTTAAAGGAATTTAAATACAAACTAATACATGATAAATACTAAATAAATACTCATGAGTTGTACATGTATAAAAATATGCATTTCGGGAACGGGGAGTGACAGGCGGCGACCGTCGGAACGGACAAACCGAGGAGCAAAAGCTGAGCTTCCGACCAAGGAACGACCGTCGCAGAAGTCCCAGCCGCTGGGAGCGAGGAAAAGGGGACCGCAGCCTCATCAATATGTCCTGCCATGGCCGCAGCGCCGGGATCCAGACGATCCGCCCGGGGGAGGTGAAGAGAGCGGCCCACCGCAGAAGTTCCGGCTACGCCTAGGGGATCGACGCTGGAAACCGCCGGCCAAGACAACAAACCTGAGCCGGAGGGGCCGACCACAGCCGGACGGTGGCCGGCAGAGCCTGCCGGAGGGACGGCTCTAACAATTGCCAAGAATATTGCCATGGAGGGAGCTCGCCAGCAGCCGTTATGTATATATATATATTTTATATATATATATATATATATATATATATATATATATATATATATATATATATATATATATCGATACTATTTTACTTAAGCCTGTATATTATGTACCTTGCTACGTCCCTTCTAAGGACCTGGTAATCCTCTAGGTTATTGCTGAGAGCTTATAGAATAGGTAGATGGATGTTTGGTTATGATTGCGTCCGTAGGATATGGATTGTATGACCGCGTCTATGGGATTCAGGTATTGCTATTGGTACTATTTTACCACTCTCTCGTGCCTTACAATTCTTATCATGATATATTCTGCTTGTTAGTCTAGCATTTGTAGAATCATGTTATATCTTTCAATTATATTCGGACAAGTGTAGCATGGGGTGCACACCATGATATACATTGTTTGTTCTTGTATCATATATTATTGTGGATTGAGACAAAGATATTTATTGAGTTGTATAGATAGTTGACCTAAATAGACAGCTTATATGTCGTGTAAGTTGGCTGGAGTCCACTTGATATGAAGCTGGCATGCTTACATATTCCTGATCCTATGTATTTTGATATGGAGTGCATGACAGAATATTTTACAAAAAATAAATAAATATGAGTACTAGACATCTTATATATAAATCATTATCCTTTAAATTATTGTAGATTTTTTCTTTATGTTTTTATAGATATAGACATATATGATAAAAAGGGATTTTGAAAAAAAAACCAAACATCAATTTCTCGTAAGATTTTTAAAATCTCGTGAGTAAATGAATTCCTCGAACCCGACAGTTTATATAAAAAATTTTTGAATTTCGATCGATTTGAAATCGATCAATTTCTGACCAAATCAATCTGATTTTTCCCCATGACCCCAATCATATTCTCCACTAGATTTCTTCAAATCCAGTTTAAAGTGGAATCTAAATTCGATTAAATCGGATTAAAAATCTCGAACCCTCGATATATATATATATATATATATATATATATATATATATATATATATATATATATATATATATATATATATATATCAGGAGCCTCATCTCGTTCGACCATTGGATCGAGCTGGCGCGCACACGGGCCCCACGCGGCCCGCTCTATCCAACGGTGCACGAAGGGGGCTCCCGCGGGGCTCCGCGAGTTTTTGATCTGCACCATATATATATATATATATATATATATATATATATATATATATATATATATATTATATATATATATATATATATATATATATATATATATATATATATATATATATATGGCTCCGCGAGTTTTTGATCTGCACCATATATATATATATATATATATATATATATATATATATATATATATATATATATATATATATATATATATATATATATATAAACTCCACAAAAGCTTCTCGTGAACCAAATCCCTCGATCCCAGGCCAACCCTTGACACCCCTACCGTCGCACAACCGCCTACACCTCCGCATAGTCACCACAGCCATGGCAGCGAAGAACAGCAGCAGTAACACAACAACAACAGCAAAAGTTTTTAGCTAACTTTGATTTACATCTCCATCGTTCGACCGTTTGTCGAACCAATTGCGCAAGACAATAGACAACCTAACCCTCTCATCTTTCCTTCAAATAGAATAATTTTATTCTTAATGTACGCGTCGAAAATCTAGTTCCAAAATCATGAAAAAAAACTTTAAAATTACGGACACGAAAACTGTCCCAAAATGGTGTTTTGGAAGCCGATTTACGGACCGGATATCAAAACAATTTAACATCTACTTGAATAGTTTCGTAGACAACATATATGACATCGAAACGATATATTTAGTTTTAATTTTCATTTAGTAAATATTGAGATAAATT
Organism: Iris pallida; assembly: GCA_029216955.1. Taxonomy (NCBI): domain Eukaryota; kingdom Viridiplantae; phylum Streptophyta; class Magnoliopsida; order Asparagales; family Iridaceae; genus Iris; species Iris pallida. The sequence continues at coordinate 11,644,244 of JANAVB010044216.1, read as the reverse complement.
AGTTTCAAAACTTAAAAAATAGTGTTTAAAACTTGAAACATTTCCGTACGGGATCCGTTCCGACAAACTAGATGACTTCAATATGAACCAATTACATCAAAAGGTGTGTACGAACTTTGTGGATGTGTGGGCTTTGAGAGAATTTGAATTGGTTGCGTATGTGTGACGAATTCGACCCATATCCGTCAAAAATTACCTTATCGACATTTTTTGAGAATTTTTAATTACTTTATGCATGCTGGCCACATCGCGAGAAACATGCACCATAGGATTCGTCGCATTACGCTGGTCTTGTGACACAAATTTGGTCTGATTCTGAGATAGTTGACCAGGTTACCGTTTTACGGGCCCTAAGATCCAACTCAACGAGCGTTTTTGTGATCGGCTCATCGAAATAAAAATCTAGACATACAGTTGAGTTCGTATTATCATTCTGGACTTGTAGACATATACTTTGCTTACTTTGTAGATCTTTAGTTTTTGCACAATTTTTGGTGTAAAACGGGCCCGCCAGTGGACCCTGTTATGACCCGAAATTATCGTTTTACCTTCGTGTCTAAATTGGACTTATAGGTAGTATATTATAGTTTTCTCACCCATTTTGAAAATATTGGAATGTTTATTTCAGCATCTAGATACGTTTGCGACGATTCCACCTTTGTTGCTTCCATTGACTTGACGATTTCGTCTACTAAACATCGTAAAAACACCCAACCACCACCTGGGATGTATACCTTGCTATATTTATTGTTCATGATATTTATTTCCAACATGTTATTATTTTGTTTCAAATTTTTTTAGTTTTTTATGTTATAAAGTGCGTGTTCAAGTCATACTTGGGTGAAAACAACTGTGTTAGTCATTTTATGTGACTATTCTTTATTATATGCCAATAGGGTATCTGCACTTATGCCCATACAAAGCTTCAAATGGCGCTATATAGATGTTGTATTGATAGTTGTTATTATATGCAAATTAGGTCAAAGGTAGATAGACATCCCAACTTGACTTCAAGTCGATTGCGCAGAGCTGTAGCATGTCTTCGAGAATTTGATTCACACGTTCCGTTTGGCCATCCGACTGAGGATGGTAAGCCGTGCTAGACTTCAACGTAGTACCCAGAGCCGATTGAAAGCTACTCCAGAAGTGCGACAAAAATTGCCCATCTCTATATGAGACGATGGATACTAGATCTCTGTGTAGCCACACTATCTCATCAAGGTATATCTGAGCCAGGCGATCGATGCTCCAAGAGACTTTAATTATAACGAAATGCACTAACTTGGTTAGTCGGTCGATGATAACCCAGACGGTATCGTTCCCATGTAGCATCTTGGGGAAGCCAACAACAAAATCCATGCTCACTTGCTCCCACTTCCGTTCTGGAATCGCCAGATTTTGCATCACCCCTCCCGGCCTCTGATATTCAAACTTTCACCCGCTGATAGGCCATGCATTGTGACACGAAGAGTGCCACATCTCTTTTCATTCCGTTCCACCAGACGGTCGTACAGAGATTCTTATACATCTTTGTGCTGTCAGGATGCAAGGAATACTTCTTATAATACGCCTCTAATATTATTTCCTTTCTAAGTTCTGAGTCTGTCACTACCATATTTCTAGTTTAGGGGTATTTTTTCCATTCATATTATTTGTATAAATCAAGATTAACTTAAATATGTGTGTTCATTATTTATTGATTATTAGGCTAGCCTATTTTTTAGACTTCATGTTAGTGGACCCAATTAGACTTGACATGACACTTGGACCAACATATTAGACTAGTCCCTTTTAGGCTCATTTGAGTCATTCTCTTATCCATTAGAGATTAGTCTAATAACTTAATTAGGAATAGAAGCTTCCCACTAATTAAATAGCCTTCATGATAACTTAATAGGGGCATGTATGTCATTTCACATGTACGTGGAAGGGAAGAGGTGGTCGTCCCTAACTTCAAGGAGGAACATTCTCCCACCTCTTCATTTTGTGCTTATTTTGTTCCATTTGGTGTTCTTCCCCAAGTTGATTCATCCCTCCAACAAATTTCTTCCAAATCATTCTCAATCCCTTCCATAATCATCATCCAAGGAGCCTAGAAGCTTGGGTGGCAAGGAGCACTAGAAGAGGAAGCATTTGGCCAGGAGCTTGTGTCCTAATTGTGTCCATTGGACTTTGCATTGGGAATCCATCTCCCAATAGGTATAAATATAAATTTCTCCTTTAATTAGACACTAATGGTTGCATTTGAGCAGTAGGAACCCGCCCATGCATTAGGGCTACCAATAGGAAGAAGATTTAGCTTCTAATGACCCCTATCGTGATTGCTACATTGAGTTTTATGTCTATTTTGGTGGGAATCCGAGATTGGTGCACCAAGTATTTGTCATTTATTAATTAGGTCTAAATTTACTTATTTTGGTTGTGTGTGGCTAGATATGTGTCCATAATTGGATACGAGTAGGCCGTATCATAATCTGCTATGATACAAAGTCATTTTAGGGATTTTTCCTTCGACACTTGTGATACACGTCGTATTCCACACAAAACATGTTATTATCTTTTATTTGCATTAATTAGACTCTAATTAATCTATTAGTCATTTTCATTTATATTTTGGATGGTGTTTGGTGAGGTTTGGTAGAGTACCTTGAGCGTATCACAAGACTATCATAGACTAGTATGATACTTGTGTGATGTACCATAGGTGTTTGTCAAATTGTATATATATATATATATATATATATATATATATATATATATATATATATATATATATAAACAGAACTTTATTGAAGAAACAGGCACAAAATGCCGAAGCCTATTATAACGCCCGTAGTTCGTATTACGTATTTTGGTATACGTGTACGGAATCCCGACCCGTAATTAGACTTGTCTTGCTTAGCTTAATCCTGCTTTAATCTTGCCTTGGTTTATTTTGGGTTCATCCTGGATCGACTTGTCTTGACTGGCTAGTCTTGGGTTTGCATTGGCATGGGTTAGTTGGCATTTCCTGGTTCATGTGGTTTATCCTGGCTTTGGCCTGCATTGGGTTCGGTTGGGTTCGGCTTGGTTGGGCTTGGTTTGGGTTGATATGCAAACCCCTACCTGCCACCCTCCATACTTTATTAAACCCTAACAACCCTTCTCTCTCTTCATTCATTACACATTTACTTCTCTTCTTCATCCTCGTCTCCTTCTCCACCGAGCACCCATTAGGCAAGTACAACTTGCTTCATGGAGGAACTCAAATTTTGTCATTCCATTGTCTTCCTCATGGGATTCTAAGACACTTTAGTACTTAGCATTTTTAGTTTCCATGGTTCATTTCATGTAGATCTAGGCTTATTGTATTTTTGGATTTCTTGGTTTTGACCTACTAAATTGGCCTATTTTCAAAAACTGAGAGTCCCATGTAGTACGCATTCTGATTTTACGCAAGATTGGTTTTGGAATGGTTGGATTTCATCGTGTCCTGACCGAGATGAGTCCTTCTTGAGCTTTTACGCCTGTTTGTATCGGCCTTGGGGAGAAGATAAAGTTCTACGCATACGTTCTCACGTGTTAGCGTAGTATTTAGTTTTTACGCCCACGTTTTACGTGCCAGCGTATCATTTACTCTCTCTACGCACACGTTTTACGTGCCCGCATATTATTGACCTTTACGCACACGTTCTCACGTGACTGCGTAATCCATTCTACGTCGAGTTTAAGTGAACTCTATGCAGAGGCCTTCCCGCTCGCGTATTCTCCTGCCGCGTCGAGTCACGCTTGCGTAGAGTGCCCCGTTCGTAGAGCCTTGCTCGCGTAGACTCTCCCTCACTCGCGTAGAGCCTTGCGTGCGTAGAGTTTCACTTGGGTACTCGTGCGCGTAAAGTTCCGCTTTCATAGGGTGCTTGCTAACGTAGAGCGCCGCTCGCGTAGAGCGCATGCGAGCGTAAAATCATGCTCGCATGCACTTTTGCTCGCGTAGAGCATGCCTATCCTTATGTCTTGCCGCGTAGAACTATTTTACGCGTGGGGTCTCTTGGGCCTAGCATAGTATTGCCCGCGTAGAATCTCGAGCCCTCCATTCCCTTAGCGTAATCTATTTTTTTCATATTCTTACGCCTTTTGTCATGAACTTGATAATCACGAATTGATTGACATGATTGGAATGATAGTTGTACATGACATGGTGTGACAAGTAATTGACCTGACATGATATGACAAGGCCTGACAAGTAATATGACATGATAGTGGCCCGTCGTGACGCACTACTGATAAGTAAACTTGACATGATATACCTCGATAAGCTGTTACGACGGCTAGCATGACATGACAAGAATGATATGACAAGAATGAATGATCTGGACACCGTGGACGATTGTGTTTGTACAAATAAACCAGTATTGTCTTGCATCATGTCTAGGGCAGGGACCCCTGAGTACCACGATCGGGGGTACCTACTGAAATTGACTAAGGCTAATAACTAGAATAATCCAGTAGTCATGAAGAGATTTTCCAGCTACAGGCAATCTCGTTATCTGGGCGCTGTTTACAAAAAACAAAATTTTATTTTATTCCAAACTTGTAAAAGAGTACAAAGTACAATGAATTCTGGGGAAGTATAACTTTAGGAATCTGATCAGAAGACGATCACTTTATCCCTTGGACTATGTAAACTTGAAGATTGTAGCCTCTAGAGAACGCAGCAGCAATTTTGCAAGAGTTCTTGATCCCTGTCTGATGATGATTAGAAACTCAATTTATAGAGTTCAAGAAATAATTGTTTTAGCAGTTATTCTGATGTATGCGAGGCTGGATTGTGCCATACTGGATTTCGCCAACCTCCTGTTGCAGAAACTTTCATTCAGTTGCCAATCGTGTACTAACTGTATTGAGATGCGTGACATCGTATGATTGAGATGCGTGTGGTCGTGTAGAGGATAGTAAACACGTCTTGAGAGATTAGTGGCATGTGCACCACATCATCCTGCTTTAGAATGTAAGTTGTCTCAACTTTATCAGGTTGTGCGAGCTTCAGTCAACAAGTCAAACTGCGCTTGATTTGAGCTGCGCCTACACACGTGGCAGCTTCTGATCAAAATTCGTTCAGGTTGCGCCCAGGCGCAACTAAGGATTTTGTTTAGATTGCGCCTGGGCGCAACTCGCGAAGTGTACAAGACAGCTGTCCACCAACTTTTCCTTGAGCGGCAGAATTCACGGGATTCAAAGAGATTTTTCTCGTTCACTGTTGTATCAGTCATCAGTATGGTCAGGTAATGATGACCATTAAGTGTCAGATGCCACGTAAGCTTTGGCACAAAAAGATTGGGCGCAGTCTGATATCAGGCGCAATCTGATTGGTGGCGCAGTCTGCTTCATATCAGTGGCACAACTTGATTTTTGGAGCGCAACTTGATCACTGATTAGTATTTTGAAGGCGCAACTTGATTTTTAGGCTCTATAAGACCCCCTTCAAAGTTTTCAAAACTTAAAGAGATTGCAAAGTTTTGGAATACTTTGAATTTATAAAAGTTTTGACTAAGTCAGGTTGCGCCGGTCTCATGCTCGGTCATCATGATTAAATACCTTTCTCGAAAATATTCAATCTTCTCTTCGTCTTCCGAAGTTTTATTGATTTCTTTCAGTTTCCCAAGAGGAATACGAAGAGTCAATTGGTTGATATATATATATATGTAGTTGATCTCCGTACTTTGGACTTAACTTCTGTTCTTCCATGGCTCCCAAGAAGAAAGAGATGGAGACCAATGCTGACACCACAACCAAGTCTCCTGGAGCGAGATAGGATGTTGCACCTACAACCTTCTTGTTGGAGGCTGACCCAGCTTTGAGGGCAGTAAATTTTCTGAACTGTTTCGGTTTAACCCCATCAGTCTTCAATCGCTCGAGTGGCGGGTCATCCTCTGAGGAGCACGCCAATTCAGAGGGATTTCTCAACCTGATGCGTCGCTCGGGGATCTGCACCATGCAAGAGTTGGACGTCGCCCTTCGTCAGACTGATGAAGGCAAGGACAAGAAATAATGTTCTAGGCAGAACGTCTTTTTAATTTTATGTCCTTGACTGTAGGGGTCCACCCATCTTTATGCAATAAAAATTAGAATTTCTGATTTTGTGTGGCTGTGACTTCGAATGGTACTCATGGACATATTCTTTTAACCAATTCTTCATTTTACTGTTTCTTCTGAAGAACACGTGGCAATCGTTACACGGTTATAGATGTCTATTTTTAATTCTTTCCCAAAATAAGATCCTGGAACAACGCACCCATCTCTTCTTTAACCTCTTTAAAAAGGACATCCAGAAATGAAAGAACCATTCATTCTCTCTCAAAACCAATGTCTTCCCATAGGGTTTCATTTGCGCCACATTATTCTGATATTATTTGCTTGCATGCTGTGTCTTCAAAAATTGGTGAGTCTTGACGAAGAATCAATAGCATGAGTATTTTTTTTCGTACCACTTCTGGAGACAAGTATTAATCTGCACGTTGTAGACACTATTGATATGCACTAATTATTTCTAGAAATTGGTGCACACTGTGGTCCAATGTTTAACTCTGATCAGACGCGCGTCCTGCTGTCATACGCTTGTTTGATCAGTGTTCAGTGCTGATATACGCCTGTTTGTAGGTGCATACTGATGTGCGCCTGTTTGTAGGCACATCGCTGATGTGCGCCTGTTTGTAGGCGCATCACTGATGTGTGCCAGTTTGTAGGCGCATCGCTGATGTGTGCCAGTTTGTAGGCACATCGCTGATATGCGCCAGTTTGTAGGCGCCATGCTGCTGATAGATTCTGCTAACTTCTCCTGTTTCATTGATATTTGCAGGGACTTGGTTAGCGAGCTTCTTCAGAACTGGTATTGGTTATTTGGATATTGCAGGGAACATTCTTTTGACACCCACATCAGGCAGCTCATATGGTTCTGACACTCAAATCAGACAACTCAGGACTCTTCATGTTAAGAAGGGTCTTCCTCAGACGGTAGGAAGAGCCTTTATACATAAGAGTTGGATGGTGGAGAGACAGAATTAGGAATCGTATCACAAGGGTGATCTCGTTCCTAGTTCCCCTGGCGGGTTGTCCTCTCTCCACCAGTTGTATTGACAGCAGCTCATCTTTGGGCTGCTGCACTCTGTGGTTCTCCTCTAGTCTTTCTCAGAGAAAAGACCAGAGTTGATTCCATTGTCGAGCTCGTTACTTCAGGTTGAGACGACAAGGAATTGCCACCAACAAATAAGAAGATCCAAAAATGTAATAGACCTTCATTTAGAATAAAAATTCGAGATGTAATAGATTTCCATTAAGATATATCTATGTTTTTAAAGAAGGAATAAAGAAATGATTGTCTCATTATTCTCCTTTTTATAACTCAATTTTGATATACTGACATAGATAACAGAATGCAGAGAGAATGTGAATGTGGCAAGTTGTTTGATATGGCTATTTGAAATTCAGAGACATGGATTCTCATTATGATAAATAAATGAGTGATTATTCACTTTAATTTCCGATGAAGAAATATTGAATGAATGAATGGCCTTTTAGACTCTCGAAGAAAAGAATAAATGAATGAATAGTCACATCAGTTTCGGAGAAGGGATAATGAATGGTTGGTTGTGAATGAACCGTTAGAAATGAACGAATAGTTGTGCTTCTTTCCAAAAGTTGCATCAGTTCTCGAGGCCGATTATCTAGTTGTTTTGCCTATAAATAGAACAAAACTTTTGTAGATATTGCCAATCTCTTTCCCTTCTGTACGAAAATGTCTTCCAAAGATTTACATGCTCCGAAGATCAAAGAAGAAACCGAGATACTCCTTACTGAGCCTCTTGTGCCTTCTCGGAAAGAAAGAGGCGAAGGCTCAACTGTTCCTCCTACGCCAGGACAGGATTTGATCTCCAAGTTAGTGGAACCCGGGAAGACTGCCGAAGAAGAACCATTGAGGATGGCTGCTTGTGAGTTTTTCGTGAGTTCTGGCAATAAGATGCTTGAACGATTGGCGAACTATGTATTTAATCATGAAGGATCAGGGCCTCATCCCCGTCCTTAATATTATGTAATTCAATTCTGCTTTTGAATAAAAATAAACTTTTATTTACATCATGTCTCTGAAAATAAAGTACATTTTGTCTTTATACATAATATTTCTTGAGAAATTTGTCATTGATGGGCATCATAGCAACTATGCCATCCATATCTGTTAATTGATAGGCTCCATTAGAGAAGACTTTATTTATCACATACGGTCCCTCCCATTTTGCCTCGAACTTGCCTTTTCTCATATGTGTCATAATCATAGGACATCTGACTGTAAGAACCAACTCGCCTTCTTGAAACGTTCGCACTCTGACTTTGCGATTGAAAGCTTTTGAAATCTGTGCCTGTAACACCCAGTTTCTGAAATGAGGGTATTTTTGAAATTTTGTATTTATAAATATTATTTAATTGTATTTATTTCACATTATGATTTTTGGTGATTTTTAATTATTTTTGAACTATTTAAAAACTATTTTAAGTCATAGCTTGTGATTTTGACGTGCTGCTAGTGAAACCCTAGAGACTGCATGACCTAGAGCCTAACCATGTCATTAGGATGATTTGATTATCATTTTTAGCCTAGGGATAATTTGGTCATTTTGACTTATTTGAATTATTTGATGATTTATTGAATTGGTGAATTCTAGGTTGACTTGACTTGTTGAGACCTAGTGAACTAGCCTAGAAGCTAACCCTAGCCATGGTGACCCTAGTCTAACTTAGGTTAACCTACTTTTAGTCATTAGAAACTAATTTTAGAATGAGGGGATTTGGTTTAGTGAATTTAAGTCATGGCTTATGATTTCATGAAATGACTTATGGCTTAATGCTTGTTTGATCATGACTTAAGCCCATGGGCCAATTTAGGAAACCCTAACCCAAATTTCTTCTTTTATGACCAGCCGTAGGGATCCCCACCCTATATAAACACTTATTCTCTAGGGCTTGCCTCTTTCTTTATTCATTTCAACATTGGAAAAGAAAGGTATTTGTCCCTCTTCCAAAAATCCCCATAAATCCATTTTAATTCCTTTTTAATCCTAGTTTCTTGCATTAGAACCTAATACTCTCCTATTTTTTGATTTTGGGGTTTAATCCCAGCTTTGAGTCAATTTGGAGCTTTTGCCATCAAGAGGAGGAATCCCCCATTTGAAGCTTTTTCAAGCTTTTTGCATATATAGGTAAAACCCTTTAAATTGATTTAAATTTCAATTTTCTTTGCATGTAGGGCTAGATCTAGGAGTTCCCTAGGTGTCCTCAAAATTTGGGTGGATTTCGTGTTCGTTTGGCGTCCGTATCGGACACGTATCGTAGTGTTCTGTAGGTGTTTGTTGAAATACCTCAATGGATTGAATGTTAATATTTTTCGAAACAAATTATATATTTGGATAGCTCTTAATATGTAGATTATTTATGTAGAAGTCTGAACACGATTTGAGTTGGTTTTCGTATCCAAATTTGGACACAAATGCGTGCACGAGGACACCGTGCAGTGTCCTGCTGCTCGGGTGCCATTGCGGACACGACACGACGATTCAGGTCACAAAACTTGACACACACGTTGTCCTAATGACTGACACGACACCTATAAAGTTTTACGGCTTCTCGTTTAGTGTGCACGAAGAAATTTGGCCTGCACTGATTTTGTACAGTGCTGTGCATACTAGTTTCGAGTCACTGATACGCACGCTTAACTTTGACACGGCAACACTTGGACACGGGGCAGGGTGTTCAGTCCCTAGTCCTATGTTCCCTCGATACGAGTGCAAGAGCACGTGGTGCCTCGAGCACTGTGTCGAGCCCATGAAGGCTTGACATGGCTGCACGAGGAATAGATTTCCTATTTTCTGAGGCTGTTCGAAATTATGTTTTTGGACACATCGTGTCCACTTGTGAGGACACGAATTCATCCCCCTGACACCTAATCATGTGCACTTCATGTTGGCACACTCAATCCTGCATTTGGTTAGGTTTTCGGTGGTATTTTGGTTTGTAATTTTGGTCAAATTCATCAATACACTGGCCACTCTTCTCATACACTGTTTGACACTTCGTAGACACATGACACGACCCTGACACATCCTAGTGGGACACACACGCACCCTAACACTTGGTCGACCTGATGATACACCTGCACAACCTAAATGGCTGAATACTTGAGTCCTAGGGGGCTGAACACATGTGCTCGTGACCCCTAGGCACAGTCCCCTGACACTGGGTTACATCCTCTGTTGAAACCCCCCTTTGGACACGTCTAGGGACTTGTTTGGACACTGATACGATGCCTAGACTCATGTATACTCACACACACAGCCACACACTTATTGTTCACATCTTGACACTTGTTGTACATACATAGACCCCCCTTTTCTACATGTTGCTATGCATGTATAGGTATATTGTACATGTTTGTATGCCGTATTAGAGTTGAGAGGGAGTGGCCTTGCCTTACCAAATGTAGCCCTGTAGTTTACATGTAGCAGTAGGAGTTTAACATTGCAGAGCAGTAGCTAGCATTAGGAGTAGCAGCTGCATTAGCAGTAGGGGCATTCCTTGGCCCCTTGGTAGTGGTGAGTTGTGTATCATAGGGAAAATGGGTTGGTCTTGACAGGTTTCAACTTACATTTTATCTTTCCATATCAACTGAGCATTCCATTTATCACTCTTACTGTCCTTTGGTGTTCAGTTAGATGACATACCTGTGTAATATCACATCATGTCCATATTTCCTTTGGTTGTTCTATCCAGAGGTAGTGTTCTTTTCCCTCGAACACAGTCAAGGTTTGGGGATGAGCTTTAAGTCCACCCCCTTCAATTTGTTTTGTCCAGTTTAGTGTTTCCTGCAACCATTGTTGATTTGTCAATGTTAGATCATCTGTAGTCCATCCTTAACTAAAACATCTGTCTTGCATATCATGGTCCTGCATTCTCAATGGTTCAGTCCAATTTCATCTGTCCAGTCCAGTTTATAGGCTATTGTTTCAGCCTCTGATGTTCACTGAAGTTTCAGTCCATATTTCCCATGGGACAGCCCTTTCCCCTTCTCTATAGTTGTATTTATGTATGCATATATGAGTATATGTAATATAATGTATAAGTAAATATGCATGTAGGTATATTCAGGTTCATGTATTGGGTTCAGTCCCTTGATTTACATGGCAGCAGTAGTGTATAGGATTAGGCAGTCCAGTGGGCTTTTGGCAATGCCTATGCAGCAGCTAGCATGTGGCTACTTGCTTACCTTGGGTTGCTTTAAGCTTAGTTAGTTAGCTTGATGCATACAGTTAGCAACAACTGTAAGGGCTGCACCAGGCAGTCCCCTTTGTACATGTAATTTCAGCCATACCCTACATGTTCAGACCAACTTGATGAGCAGGTGCAGCCACTGGTTTAGTTTCAACCTGGGCACATACCAGTTGCTCTATAGGTTACATGTTAGTATATAAAGAGCTGGGGTTGCAGGTAGTTAGAGAGGGTATAAATCAAGTTTGAGTGAGTATGTGTGGTATTTTAGTGTTGAGAGTTTGGGTAAGTTATGTTAGTAGCAGTAGTGCCATAGGGCCTTGGCCAATATTGAGAGGATAGATATTGAATGAAGAGTATCAGTAGAGAGGTTAGTGTCCCATATGAGAAATTGAGTGGGTATGCTAGGGTATGTGGTATATGTGATATATATAGGAGCTTGAGCATACATATATATGATATGGTTATGTGCATTAGTGTTGCATGTTATAAGTTGGAGGGTTTAGGGAAGGAAATGTTGATGTATATGGGCTTGAGTATATACATATGCAATATGTTAGGGTTAGTTGAAGTAAGGTTGATATATGAGAGAGTATAATGAATATAGGTATTTGGTTATGTGGGTAGTCTTAAGTATAGGTAATGGGATTACCTAGGTGATATGTGACAGGGTATTGAGTGCTAAGGTATTAGCTTACATTTGTGGTAAGGTATAGGTTGATACATAGGATGTTGATCTAGTATGACCTAGAAAGAACCTAGTTAACCTTGGTTTGACTCAACAGTTGACGAAACCCTAGAGTTGACCAGGTTTGACCCAATGGTTCAGGATTGACTAGATAGGGTTGACCCAGAGTTGACCAGGTTTGACTTAGAGTTGACTTTGACCTAGATTAGCCTAGAAATTATGTAGATTGTATTATAGATTTTATTTTCCTTGTATTGAACATGTCATAACCCATATTACTCTGTTTAGGACATTGTGACTCTGGTGCAGACATCTGACATTATACTACTCTTTTCAAAGTATCAGGCGAGTACATTCTCTGATAGTTCTCTCATTTACTTGTCAATTACTGTACTTCAGTTCTAGTTAGTTGTATGCGATTCTCTGTTACAACACGTATGGATATTCTGGATTCATATATACGACACACATTTATTTTCTGGGCTCTATTACTGGTATCATCATTCTTGGCTTCTATTACTGGAATCATCTACTGGAATCATTTACTGGTATCATTATATTTTGGCTGGACTCATCTTGAATCATTTTGTCGGAATTCTGGATTCACTTGCTGGGAGAGGAAATACTAGAGTAAGACATGTAGACATACCCCATTTCTGGAATTACCCTTTATTGGAATCAAACTGGAATGATAGCCATCTCACACCCGGCCAGGGTGTGATGTGCCGGATTACCCATAGCCGTTTACATGTCGATCTCGGTATTTTAAAACACACTGCTAGAGTATAGGCTGGACTCACCCTGGAATCATTGATCACTATAACTGGAATCGTCCCTTACTGGATTCATCTTGTATTAGATTCATCTTGTACTGGACTTACATTGGAGTTACATTTGTCTACATTGCTGTCTGGACTTTATATCATATTACCCTGGTTCAGCTAGTTCTATTTTTACAGTCTTCATTGCTATGATTCTTCTCTTATTTAGTTATTTTCTTTCCTTGCACTTTATCTATCTTTCTTACCATCACCTGAACATAAACTGCCATATTCATCAATACAACTGTCTATAACTGCTTTATAGTTCTCTGTCATTTACTTGGGTTTTCTAGATGAGATGTGCTCGTTCCTGTCCTGACTGGACCTGTTGTAAATTTTACAGATGATTGCGCTGGGGACACTTGCCCTACATGTTACAGACCAGGAGATGGCTTAGCTACCTATGGCCCCGACACTCAGGAGTGATCGGGAGTTTAGCTAGTTTGTCTTGTTTTAGTTTTCATGTTTAGAACTGGAGTTGTATATATAGAATTGAGACTTGAGATGTATTTGAGATTGTTGTTATTATATCAGTAGTTATTGTTGTCTTCAATTTCTTAGTTATATTTCGGTGTTATCTTATCGTGCTTAGACTGTGATTGAGTTACACCATATCTTATACTCGTCCTCCGTTCGGAGTTGATCATGATGAGTGCACTATATACTGCATGAGTTGATGGTTAGTTAGAGACTTAGAACAGCGTTCTATCGCCGACACTACGGCGTAGGCTGGGCGCTGTTACGTACTCGTACCCTCACAGTGGGTGCGGATCGTGACACGTTTTTAGTGGTGGCTTATGCAGGTCGAGAGTCGCATTACTACGATATCGTGGTAGTACGACGACTTAGTTGTACTGCTGCGAGCCTGCGATAGGACTGAGAGGTAGGTTTTACCGGAGAGGCACTCAATCACAGTTAGGAAAATTCTGCTTTAAATCATGCCATCTACATATCGTACTGATTTGCCTTCTTTGAAATAAACTGTCCTCCTTTGATATATCGATTCCTGCTCAGTATTGACTTCCTTGTTCGATCTGTCTTCAGGATGGTGGAGACACGATCACATCGCTCTGGTGCAGCAGTTGCTGTAGAGGGGACTGCCACCTCTCAGCCAGTTCAGCAGGGTTAGGAGGCTGCAACTCCTGCCACCTCTACTCATATTGGGACTTCAGCAGCAGCAGCAGGGGGTATGCCTCTATCAGCTCGGAGGCAGGACCCAGTCATCCCAGAGATGCAGTTCCAGCAGCCGCCGTCTACAGGACACGTGGATGCGACACAGATGTTCGCCTACTTCCAGCAGTTTATGGACCAGCAGCAGGCCCGACAGGACAGAGGCATGGACCTGGCCCTTACGGCAGTCGCAGCTCGACCAGTGATCCAGCAGCCGAGGACACCGGGGATAGAGCAGTTCCAGAAGATGAGCCCCAGAGACTTCCTGGGGATAGAGGGGATTTTATATACTGACGAGTGGGTCGAGCATATAGAGGAGATCTTTCGCCTGGCCCGGATACCGGCAGATCTTCAGATAGAGGCAGCAGCTAGCCGGATACGAGATCTTGCTTGCACCTGGTATCAGTCAGACCCCAGGGTGGGGGTAGCTGGACAGACTTGGGAGGAGTTCAAGGGCTTCTTCAAGAAGAAGTTCTTTCCAGATTTAGCGCTCAGAGCCTTGGAGTCGCAGTTCGAGAGCTTAGTTCAGGAGAGCCTGTCAGTGGAGGAGTACGCTGGGGAGTTCGGCCGTCTCAGCAGATTCACAGAGGGCTTGAGCGAGGCGGCGAAGGCCCAGAGGTTCCGTAAGGGTCTGGTCAAGGAAGTCAAGTCCTTGACCAAGGGCAACAGGGATGCCACTTTCGAGGAGATTTTGACGGAAGCTTTATTGGCTGAGGATGATCTTGAGCTGAGGCTCAAGAGGGGACATGACGCTCACGGTACCAGCAGCAGCGGAGGCCAGGCCAAGAGGCCTCATGTACAGATTCAGCAGATGCAGGCACCAGTAGGAGTTCAGCAGGTGCAGCATCAGTATCGGGGTCAGAACCCGAAGGCGATCAGTTGTTCCTACTGCAAGAAGCCGGGACACATCTGGGAGCAGTGCAGGAAGAGGTTGAAGGTTTGCTATTTCTGTGGGTCAGCTGCCCACCAGAAGATAGATTGTCCCATTGTACCTCCTTTTGAGGGGACTAGGCCGCCTGTAGCTCAGCACCAGAGGGGTGGAGCTTTTACGATGGCAGCCGAGGAGACTGACATCGCAGGTGATGGATTAGCAGGTTTGACCTTCTTGTTCTTCCTCCCCACTTTTATGTGTGATTTCCTTTAGTACCTGCCAGGATATTGCTTGTGATTGCTAGATAGTGTAGCTACCCTGTTCGAGACTGTGGAATCACGACCAGTAGGATTGTGTTGCTTCGACTTTGATTGATTGGTGGTTTAACCTAGGAAGGGTGCGATCATCTTAATTTCGAGGACGAAATTTCTCTAAGGGGGTAGACTTGTAACACCCAGTTTCTGAAATGAGGTTATTTTTGAATATTTATTTTTATAAATATTATTTAATTGTATTTATTTCATATTATAATTTTTGGTGATTTTTAATTATTTTTGAACTATTTAAAAACTGTTTTAAGTCATGGCTTGTGATTTTGACGTGCTGCTAGTGAAACCCTAGAGACTGCATGACCTAGAGCCTAACCATGTCATTAGGATGATTTGATTATCATTTTTAGCCTAGGGATAATTTGGTCATTTTGACTTATTTGAATTATTTGATGATTTATTGAATTGGTGAATTCTAGGTTGACTTGACTTGTTGAGACCTAGTGAACTAGCCTAGAAGCTAATCCTAGCCATGGTGACCCTAGTCTAACTTAGGTTAACCTACTTTTAGTCATTAGAAACTAATTTTAGAATGAGGGGATTTGATTTAGTGAATTTAAGTCATGGCTTATGATTTCATGAAAGACTTATGGCTTAATGCTTGTTTGATCATGACTTAAGCCGATGGGCCAATTTAGGAAACCCTAACCCTAATTTCTTCCTTTATGACCAGCCATAGGGATCCCCACCCTATATAAATACTTATTCTCTAGGGCTTGCCTCTTTCTTTATTCATTTCAACATTAAAAAAGAAAGGTATTTGTCCCTCTTCCAAAAATCCCCATAAATCCATTTTAATTCCTTTTTAATCCTTTTTTTTTGCATTAGAACCTAATACTCTCCTATTTTCTGATTTTTGGGTTTAATCCCAGCATTGGGTCAATTTGGAGCTTTTGCCATCAAGAGAAGGAATCCCCCATTTGAAGCTTTTTCAAGCTTTTTGCACATATAGGTAAAACCCTTTAAATTGATTTAAATTTTGGTTTTCTTTGCATGTAGGGATAGATCTAGGAGTCCTCTAGGTGTCCTCAAAATTTGGGTGGATTTCGTGTTCGTTTGGTGTCCGTATCGGACACGTATGGTAGTGTTGTGTAGGTGTTTGTTGAAATGCCTCAATGGATTGAATGTTAATATTTTTCAAAACAAATTATATATTTGGATAGCTCTTAATATTTAGATTATTTATGTAGAAGTCTGAACACGATTTGAGTTGGTTTTCGTGTCCAAATTTGGACACGAATGCGTGCACGAGGATACCGTGCAGTGTCCTGCTGCTCGGGTGCCTTTGCGGACACGACACAGCGATTCAGGTCACGAAACTTGACACACACGTTGTCCTAATGACTGACACAACACCTATAAAGTTTCACGGCTTTTCGTTTAGTGTGCACGAAGAAATTTGGCCTGCACTGATTTTGTACAGTGTTGTGCATACTAGTTTCGAGACACTGATACGCACGCTTAACTTCGACACGGCGACACTTGGACACGGGGCAGGGTGTTCAGTCCCTATCCCTATGTTCCCTCGACACGAGTGCAAGAGCACGTGGTGCCTCGAGCACTGTATCGAGCCCACGAAGGCTTGACATGGCTGCACGAGGAATAGATTTCCTGTTTTCTGAGGCTATTCAAAATTATGTTTTTGGACACATCGTGTCCACTTGTGAGGACACAAATTCATCCCCCTGATACCTAATCATGTGCACTTCATGTTGGCACACTCAATCCTGCATTTGGTTAGGTTTTCGGTGGTATTTTGGTTTGTAATTTTGGTCGAATTCATCAATACACTGGCCACTCTTCTCATACACTGTTTGACACTTCGTAGACACATGACACGACCCTGACACATCCTAGTGGGACACACACGCACCCTAACACTTGGTCGACCTGATGATACACCTGCACAACCTAAATGGCTGAACACTTGAGTCATAGGGGGCTGAACACATGTGCTCGTGACCCCTAGGCATAGTCCCCTGACACTGGTTACACCCTCTGTTGAAACCCCCCTTTGGACACGTCTAGGGACTTGTTTGGACACTGATACGATGCCTAGACTCATGTATACTCACACACACAGCCACACACTTATTGTTCACATCTTAACACTTGTTGCACATACATAGACGCCCTCCCTTTTCTACATGTTGCTATGCATATATAGGTATATTGTACATGTTTGTATGTCGTATCAGAGTTGAGAGGGAGTGGCCTTGCCTTACCAAATGCAGCCCTGTATTTTGCATGTAGCAGTACGAGTTTAACATTGTAGAGCAGTAGCTAGCATTAGGAGTAGCAGCTGCATTAGCAGTAGGGGCATTCCCTGGCCCCTTGGTAGTGGTGAGTTGTGTATCATAGGGAAAATGGGTCGGTCTTGACAGGTTTTAACTTACATTTTATCTGTCTATATCAACTGAGCATTCCATTTACCACTCTTACTGTCCTTTGGTGTTCAGTTAGATGACATACCTGTGTAATATCACATCATGTCCATATTTCCTTTGGTTGTTCTATCCAGAGGTAGTGTTCTTTTCCCTCGAACACAGTCAAGGTTTGGGGATGAGCTTTAAGTCCACCCCCTTCAATTTGTTTTGTCCAGTTTAGTGTTTCCTGCAATCATTGTTGATTTGTCAATGTTAGATCATCTGTAGTCCATCCTTAACTAAAACATCTGTCTTGCATATCATGGTCCTGCATTCTCAATGGTTCAGTCCAATTTCATCTGTCCAGTCCAGTTTATAGGCTATTTTTCAGCCTCTGATGTTCACTGATGTTTCAGTCCATATTTTCCATGGGACAGCCCTTTCCCCTTCTCTATAGTTGTATTTATGTATGCATATATGAGTATATGTAATATAATGTATAAGTAAATATGCATGTAGGTATATTCAGGTTCATGTATTGGGTTCAGTCCCTTAATTTACATGGCAGCAGTAGTGTATAGGATTAGGCAGTCCAGTGGGCTTTTGGCAATGCCTATGCAGCAGCTAGCATGTGGCTACTTTCTTACCTTGGGTTGCTTTAAGCTTAGTTAGTTAGCTTGATGCATACAGTTAGCAACAACTGTAAGGGCTGCACCAGGCAGTCCCCTTTGTACATGTAATTTCAGCCATACCCTACATGTTCAGACCAACTTGATGAGCAGGTGCAGCCACTGGTTTAGTTTCAACCTGGGCACATACCAGTTGCTCTATAGGTTACATGTTAGTATATAAAGAGATGGGGTTACAGGTAGTTAGAGAGGGTATACATCAAGTTTGAGTGAGTATGTGTGGTATTTTAGTGTTGAGAGTTTGGGTAAGTTATGTTAGTAGCAGTAGTGCCATAGGGCCTTGGCCAATATTGAGAGGATAGATGTTGAATGAAGAGTATCAGTAGAGAGGTTAGTGTCCCATGTGAGAAATTGAGTGGGTATGCTAGGGTGTGTGGTATATGTGATATATATAGGAGCTTGAGCATACATATATATGATATGGTTATGTGTAGTAGTGTTGCATGTTATAAGTTGGAGGGTTTAGGGGAGGAAATGTTGATGTATATGGGCTTGAGTATATACATATGCAATATGTTAGGGTTAGTTGAAGTAAGGTTGATATATGAGAGAGTATAATGAATATAGGTATTTGGTTATGTGGGTAGTCTTAAGTATAGGTAATGGGATTACCTAGGTGATATGTGACAGGGTATTGAGTGCTAAGGTATTAGCTTACATTTGTGGTAAGGTATAGGTTGATACATAGGATGTTGATCTAGTATGACCTAGAAAGAACCTAGTTAACCTTGGTTTGACTCAACAGTTGACGAAACCCTAGAGTTGACCAGGTTTGACCCAATGGTTCAGGATTGACTAGATGGGGTTGACCCAGAGTTGACCAGGTTTGACTTAGAGTTGACTTTAACCTAGATTGGCCTAGAAATCATGTAGATTGCATTATAGCTTTCATTTTCCTTGTATTGAACATGTCATAACCCATATTACTCTGTTTAGGATATTGTGACTCCGGTGCAGATATCTGACATTACACTACTCTTTTCAGAGTATCAGGCGAGTACATTCTCTGATAGTTCTCTCATTTACTTGTCAATTACTGTATTTCAGTTCTAGTTAGTTGTATATGATTCTCTGTTATAATACGTATGGATATTCTGGATTCATGTATACGACACACATTTATTTTCTGGCCTCTATTACTGGTATCATCATTCCTGGCTTCTATTACTGGAATCACCTACTGGAATCATTTACTGGAATCATTTACTGGTATCATTATATTTTGGCTGGACTCATCTTGAATTATTGTGTCGGAATTCTGGATTCACTTGCTGGGAGGGAAAATACTAGAGTAAGACATGTAGACATACCCCATTTCTGGAATCACCCTTTGCTGGAATCAAACTGGAATGATTGCAATCTCACACCCGGCCAGGTGTATGATGTGCCGAATTACCCATAGCCGTTTACATGTCGATCTCAATATTTTAAAACACACTGCTAGAGTATAGGCTGGACTCACCCTGGAATCATTGATCACTATAACTGAATCGTCCCTTACTGGATTCATCTTGTATTAGATTCATCTTGTACTGGACTTACATTGGAGTTACATTTGTCTACATTGCTGTCTGGACTTTATATCATATTACCCTGGTTCAGCTAGTTCTATTTTTACAGTCTTCATTGCTATGATTCTTCTCTTGTTTAGTTATTTTCTTTCCTTGCACTTTATCTGTCTTTCTTACCATCACCTGAACATAAACTGCCATATTCATCAATACAACTGTCTATAACTGCTTTATAGTTCTCTGTCATTTACTTGGATTTTCTAGATGAGATGTGCTCGTTCCTGTCCTGACTGGACCTGTTGTAAATTTTATAGATGATTGCGCTGAGGACACTTGCCCTACATGTTACAGACCAGGAGATGGCTTAGCTACCTATGGCCCCGACACTCAGGAGTGATCGGGAGTTTAGCTAGTTTGTCTTGTTTTAGTTTTCATGTTTAGAACTGGAGTTGTATATATAGAATTGAGACTTGAGATGTATTTGAGATTGTTTGAGTTTGTTGTTAATATATCAGTAGTTATTGTTGTCTTCAATTTCTTAGTTATATTTTGGTGTTATCTTATCGTGCTTAGACTGTGATTGAGTTACACCATATCTTATACTCGTCCTCCGTTCGGAGTTGATCATGATGAGTACACTATATACTGCATGAGTTGATGGTTAGTTGGAGACTTAGAACAGCGTTCTACCGCCGACACTGCGGCGTAGGCTGGGTGCTGTTATGTACTCGTACCCTCACAGTGGGTGCGGGTCGTGACAGTACCTGATAAAGTTCGATATACTGGTGAGCTAATAACCTTTTCTCATCGAACGCCTCCAATTCCTGAAGCCGAAGATGATCATTATTGTCTGTAGTAAGCTCATTAGCAATGGCGATTCTCAATGATGGAATTTGAATTTCCAAAGGTAGAACAGCTTCACATCCATACACCAGAGAAAAAGGTGTACAACCTGTGGGGTTACGGACAGTAGTGCGATATACCCATAGACATTCTCCAAGTTTATCACTCCAACTGCGTTTGTTAATAGAGACAAACTTTTTAAGGAGTTTGATGATGGTCTTGTTGAATGCTTCAGCCAACTCGTTAGCTGCAGGATTATAGGCTGTAGAAGCGACATTATTGATTCTATTGTCATCAAAGAACCTATTAAATTTTTGGGTGATAAATTGTGGCCCATTATCATGGATGATTCGGCGAGGGACACCCAATCTGTATATTACATGATGTTTGATAAAATTGATAACGCTGCTGGTTTTTACTTCCGCCAAAGGTATAGCTTCGGCCCACTTGGAAAAATAATCGGTTATAGCTAAGATGAACCGATGTCCTTTAGATGAAGGAGGATTGATAGGACCAATTATATCCATGCCCCAAGCTTCAAAAGGCCACGAGGCTGCAGTTGGATGAAGAAATTTCGACGGTTGGTGAATGAAATCTGCATGAATTTGACATGCACGACATTTCCTTGCATAATCAATAGCATCTGATACCATAGAGGGCCAGTAGTAGCCCATACGTCGGATACGATCCTGTAGTTTAGGACCAGGTTGATGTGCTCCACAAACACCATCATGAGCTTCACTTAATATCTGTTTTGCTTCATCACTAGCGAGACACCTCAAGAGTAATCCATCAAAAGTTCTTCGATATAATGTCTTAGTAGTATGATTATAATAGAATCGAAGTGATCAATGACGGATATTTGTAGCTTCCTTAGGATCTTCTGGCAATATGTCATGTACTGCAAAATCAATGAAAGGTACTCTCCAATCCTCGCTAAGGACATTGACTTCAGTTAGGTTGCTGAATTCAATGTTGTGGTTGTTTTCAACACAAAACAATTCTCTATTAGAGATAACAACCATTTATTATCTTTTGACTGGAACTGCCAATACTGCAGCTAGGTTAGCTAAAGCATTAGCTTCTGTATTGCATGCGCGGCGTACATGTTCGATGAAGAATCCTTTGAATAAAGAAGCTATTCTGGTTGCTGCTTCATGGTATGGTACCAAATCTTGATGTCGGACTTCATATATGCCTCTAACCTGATTAACAATCAGCTTAGAGTCAACATATACTTCGAGATATTCAATATTCAATTGTTTGGCTAATTGAAGTCCAGTGAGCAAGGCATTGTATTCTGCTACATTGTTAGAGCAAGACTTGTCTAAAGAATAAGCCCTTTGAATAGTTAATCCATCGGATGAAACAAGAACAATTCCTACTCCAGCCACAAGGGTTCCTCCACGTCCAATTCTAGAAGCTCCATCAAAGAACAACCTCCAAGTAGGAAATTCTTCTAAGATCATATTTGATTCCAATGTTTCGTCCGGAATCTCATCATAGAGTTTAGATGTCTCAGGGACAGGATGAGCTGCTAAGAAGTCAGCAAGTGCTTGGCCTTTCATAGACTTTAGAGGAACATAAACCATATCATATTGTGCTAGCAATATGGCCCATGTGGCAAGCCTAGAATTGAGTGTGCTTGGCTTCTTCATTAAAACTCGAAGAGGATTGACCCGAGATATGACATGAATAGTTTGGCATATGATGTAATGTCTTATCTTCTGGACAGCAAACATTAAGGCTAAACATTCCTTCTCCACTGGACTATAACGATGTTCAGCTCTAATCATTGTTCGGCTAAGATAGTAGATAGCTTGTTCATGACCTTCCTTTTTCTTCTGAGCCAACAAAGCTTCCAATGAATGATCCATTGCTCGGACATACATTAAAAAGGGTATTCCTGAGATCGGTGGTACAAGAACCCGTGGACTCATTAAATACTGCTTTATATCATCAAATGCTCGTTGACATTCTTCCGTCCAAACGAAAGATACACCTTTCTTCATTAATTGAGTAAATGGTCTGCAACGTCCAGATAAATTCGAAATGAACCATCTGTTGTACACAAGTCGACCTTGGAATCCTCGTAGCTCTTTTAGGTTGCGTGGAGGACACATCTCTTGAATGGCTTTGATCTTCTCGGGATCAACGTGTATACCCTTAGAGGTAATGACGAAGCCGAGAAACTTACCACTAGAGACACCCAAGAAAGACTTGGTGGGGTTCATCTTGAGTTGATGCTGGCACATTAGATTGAGGATAGTTCTTAAATCTTGAATGTGATCTTCTTTGAGATGACTTTTAACAGCGATATCGTCAACATAGCATTTGACAGTCTTTCGTAAGTGATCTCGAAAGATAGTGCTCATAGCCCGCTGGTGAGTTGCACCTACGTTCTTAAGACCAAACGGCATGACCGTATATCAGTACACACCCCAAGGAGTACGAAACGAAGTATGTTTTTTATCTTCAGGATCCATCCGGATTTGATTATATCCAGAAAACCCATGCATGAAAGAAATTCGTTCGAATTCACATGTATTGTCGATCATAACATCAGTAATTGGGAGAAGGAATTCGTCTTTGGGGCAAGCATCATTGAGATCCCGAAAGTCTACGCAAACTCGAACCTTTCTGGTCTTTTTTAGGATAGGGACGACATTGGCCACCCAGTTAGGATGTTGTTCTTCTCTGATAAAGCCACATGCTATAAGCTTTTTGACTTCATCATCAATTGCATCCATCATTTCAGGCTTGAATCGCCGTTATTGTTGTTTGACCGGTTTGACATTCGGCAAGATGTTAAGCTTGTGAGTTGCAATTTGAGGATCTAATCCCGACATATCTTCATAACTCCAGGCGAAGACATCAATGTATTCACGAATAAGATGAAGTAACTCTTGTTTATCATCTACTGAGATATTCTTGCTGATGAAGATTGGTCGCGATACACCTTTCTCTCCAATATCAACTTGGACCAGTTGATCTTCAGTAGGTGGTTCTCGTTGTTCGAAACGAAGTTCCCACTGATTGTCTATCCTTTGTGCCCAAGGGTCCATTTCAGTAGCTTCTTCAATGTCACTTTCATTATTTTCTGAGAATTCGGCAGACAACATATTAGAAGATACTATCGCTTTATGAATATGACCGATGCTGGTATCAGAGTCCCATGAGATAGAATCAGAAGAGTTTAAACGTTCTTCTTCATCGGATTCAGAAGGTTCTGGAGTTGAAAGTGGTGACATATAACCGAGTCTTCGTTTCGTTTTGCTGTGATATTGTTGTGATTTTCCTTTTGGAACAGCAATACGAAGAGGGGTTCGCCTTCCTTTACCATTGTTGAGACCTGTTCTGAAATCATAGCTCATTTTACGGATGATGGCTTTAGATTGTGGACTATAGCGTCGTAATTGCAGCCTTCATGTATCATCTCTATTATCATTATGGAGCATGATTTTTGGTTCTTCTCTCTTGTTGAAGAATATAGGCTTTTCATCTTTCTTTCGAGACGGTACTAAGAAGTACGACTCTTGTATTGAATCCAGTGATACCATATTTCGTCGAGATGATACGACTTCTATTGTAAGTGGCTTAAAGCTATCTAGCATATCCAAATAGCACTAAGTATAGTAAAAGACATCAATATACTGCAAAGGAGATGCTTTATTGATCTTTACACCATCATTTACAACAGGGACTTTAGCCTCAGCAGGCTTAGTCACATTGATGACAAGAGGGGGAGAAGAAGAACGAGAAGGAGGAGGGATATTCACAATTTCTAGAGTAGTCCTTGGAATGGGGACAGCTCCATCTTGTACGAGTTATGGTGGAAAATCACCAAATTGGAGAGAAACCACATTAGCAGTCACCGTTTTCTCATCCTGCTGTAGAATAATTGCTCCAGAGTTGACCAACTCCTAAATTTTGCCCTTGAGCACATAACATGCTCTGGTTGGATGCCCTATGAATCTGTGATAAACACAGTATTTAGGGTGATCAGTTTTACCAACTTCTTCTGGTCGCTTTGCCTTTGGAAGTTGAAGCTTATTGCTTTTGATCAAGCAATCGAAGATGCTTAAAGTATCATCTTCGTCGAAAGAATACTCTTCTTTTGGACGAATTGACTTTTTCAATGGTGCTGATGGGGTGTATGTCGTCTGAGTAACATTGACAGCCAAAGACTCTTTGCCTTTAAGATTGATGGCCAATGTTTCTTTATTCTTGCTGTTATTCTGGCGATTACTACCTCCAGGTGTAGAATGTTCATCTTGGTTAGGATGAGTCATCTGGACTCCTAACTGCTTGAACTTTTCAGTACTCACTTCTGCCGCCTTTGTATTAACAATGAAAGAAGGCCAATCCTGAAATTTTGTATATCCTGTCCACATACTGATAATAGGAAACAAGTTTGATTTGCAAGTGTCTATTGTTACAGCAGATGGAGTACCTAAAGGCATTTTGAGTGCCTCTCGGCGGAATCTTTCAATGAAACTCTCTATGGATTCATTGTGCCTCTGTTTAATTTTGATGAGGGCAGACATTGTCATGTCGTTGACTCCCTCATAAAATCGTTCCAAGAACATTTGCTTGAAACCAGCAAAAGAAGTGATACAGCCATCAGGCAGGCTATGATACCAGTCATATGCTGCACCGGCTAAACAACCGACGAATACTCTGATAAGGAGAGCATCATTTGGCTGTAATTGATCAGTTATCACTTCGAAATGATTGATGTACTGACTTGGAGAAGTGCTACCATCAAACAACATAATGGTTGGGAGTTTATACATAGGAGGAAATGGAACTTCCTTCCACTCTGTAGGATATGGTTGCTTTATGCCCAATATTTGTAGGCCATCCTTCTGCTTGAAAGCCTCGAACTGAGTGCGCAGAAGTTTCACAGCCTCATTTGCAGCCCCTGATGTTTGAGAATTTGTGGGCTGGTTAGAAGTGTTAGGAGGAGGAACAGAGTGGTAATTACCACCCCCAGTACCAGATTGACTTGGATCAGCTTGAGTTGGCACAGGAGCGACCTGAGGGGCCGG
Source organism: Iris pallida (assembly GCA_029216955.1). Classification (NCBI taxonomy): domain Eukaryota; kingdom Viridiplantae; phylum Streptophyta; class Magnoliopsida; order Asparagales; family Iridaceae; genus Iris; species Iris pallida. Next base: position 11,618,619 of record JANAVB010044216.1, on the reverse strand, counting down.
TATCCCCAGACTAACAGGTACAGAAGATTGTAGGAAAGAAATCATAAAGCACAATACTCTAGAGGGGGGATGAATAGAGTAGACAGCGGAATAATGCTAATTAAAAAATGTTAGCAGCAAGATCACAGAATAATAATCACAACTAAGTAAAGTAAAGGCAGAGATAAGAATGCAAACGCAAAGACAGCGATGTATACTGGTTTCCCTCTGTTGAGGACTAATCCAGTCGGTAGAACTCTTGCTACCAGTTGAATCCACTATTGGCAAAACGCAAGTTTTCTTACGAAGTCTTTGCAACTTCTACAACGCGAGCTTTGATACGAAAAATTCGTCCAACTTCAATTTTGAAGAGGTATTCTTCAATCAAGCCTTCTGATTACAATCTCTCAGAAACTTCTAGACCGTACCGCACTGGCAAATCGACTAGAGGATTGTAATTGGCTTGGGATCTGAAATTTAAAGCTCAAGAAAACTCTTTGGAAGACTGAAAGCTTTAGATAGAGAGAAGATTGAAAGTGAATGAGTGAGTTGAAATGATCGAAATCCTTCTCTATTTATAGGAATTCCAAAGACAGAATTCTGGCAGAATTCGGGCAGAATTCGGACAGAACTCGATGAGGAAATCTCGGTCAAATCCGCAACTGCAGGAGGACCAAGTTCCAAAGAATTCAAAAATCAAAACGGCTACTAACCGAACTCTGGCCGAACTCTGGCCGAACTCTGGCCGAGTTCTGTCAGGGTTAGGTTAGGTTTTAAAAATTAGTTTTTGATGATTTTTGAAAACCTTTTTGAAAATCTTTTTGAAGCTTTTGTTTAAATGAATGTTTTTCAAAACAAAGGACATTTTAAAAGTATTTTGAAAATATTTTGGAATAGCCTATTTGCCAGTACGACTCGGTGTACAACGTATTCCTAGACTCAATAAAATGAAAAATACATTGCTCAAAGGAAATACAGACTCGAACAGGCAAACATAGCTTCGGTCTTGAACTGTGTAGATAGCTGTTCTTGTTCATGTCCAAGAGTCCGATACATCCTGACTAGCTTCATATATCCAGACAGAGTTTGATCAATTATTAAAATCAGGTTGACCATATGACCAATGGGCCAACAATGATGCTATAAGCTCCGACTTTATAACATGGTTTACAATTGGAGGCACTGTATATTGAGCCACCATTATGGTGTGTATGCTTGTAACCATTTCTGTCATGGTTTTCAATTTGTCTTATAATGCAATAATTCGTTGCTCTTGGCTAGTTGATGTAGAGGCATCTTGATCTTCTGTAATAGTATATGTTGTCACTTCTCTTGCTGCTATTGATGAGATAGTTTGTTCAGAACCTTCACTATCTGCATCAAACTCTGAAAGAGAGTCCTCTCCCATATGAGTGATAGGGAGTATAGAAGCATAGAATTTCATAAACCAGAAAGACCATGCGCCAGACATTACATGCGCCAGAACTCAAACAGCAAAGCCAATAGCCAATAGACATTTGACAAAGGACTTTATACAAAAGTCTATTACATGTCTAGAAAAGGTTGTACAAAGGAGAATTTCTACAAAAAAAAGATCCTAAGTCTACAGCCAGCGGCCACCATGCGCCTTCAGATAGGCGCAACAGTCACCATGCGCCTCCAGATAGGCGCAGCAGTCACCATGCGCCACCAGTGAGGCACAGCAGATGTCATGCGCCTCCATCCAGGCGCATCCCACCATCTCTTCAGCAGCTCAGTTATGTGCATCCAGCTCAGTTATGTGCATCCCTTCAGCAGCCCAGTTATGTGCCACTCTCCAACCAGGCTCACCTGGCCGAGCAGCAGCCCAGTTACGTGCCGCTCTTCCAGCTAGGCTCACCTGATAAATGCTTCCACAAAGCATTTAACCCTCTGGCTGGAACCAAGGAAGAGAAGAGCACGACAAATCTGTGGCCAGGGGAGGCTTCGAAAGAGCCTCCAAAGGCCAAGGAAGACCGTGATCGAAATACGGCTAAAGGAGCAGCTTTCAGAGTGGACGACACCCACTTTGAAGGAAGAGAGAGCCTAGCACCGCCATTCCGATCTACGGCTCTTCCGGAACAACGGAGACGAGGCCCGAGCATCCCTATCTTTGGATGCAACAGGCACCTTCCGCCCGCCTCGGAAGCCCTCGACTCCGTCTTTTGGATGTAACAGTCACCTTCAAGAGCATCAACGACGACATGGCGTCTCATCTTCACCCTTGGGAGCACCTCATCAACAGAATGCACCCGAGAACCCGAGTTCATTTTGGAAAGACGTGAGGGAATGAGAGGCCAACCTTCTCTCCATGCCACTATTTATAGGCCGGGCAGATCAAACCCATGCGCCAAGTGGATGGCTCTCCGAATTCCGTGCAATGAACTCACATTAAATGGATGAACCAGACGCCTCGACTTCAGCCAAACGGCTATTAAAAGCACTCGAGAAGCGAAACAGCCGCATCATCAAAGACGTGTCGGATGCGCCGGCTGGTCAGCCCATCACACCTCTTCAAACATCAAACAGATACGCCCTGTACCGAGCGCATCACAGGGGATGCGCCCCCATGCGTCCCCATACGCCTAGTGGAACGCCAACCGACGCGCCCACTCAGCTGTCCATCGAATGTCACCAACATTAAATGCTACTGACAGAGTTGGCAGCACGCCTCCCAAAGTCTGAACAGTCGGCAGCTTTTTCAGAAGACGAAGCATCGCCAACGTCAGCATCATCATTACTTCCCTCCGACGGCTACGGCCACTCGACCACCCGCATGCGCCTCCGCGGCCATGCATCCAAACCTGCATGCGCCTCGAAAGCCATGCGCCTCAGACCCTTCACTGATCCCTAAAGACAGAAGAAGAGTCTCCTGTTGAAGCTTTGCATGCGCCTCAAAAGCTATGCGCCCCAGACTGATCTCTGATCCCGAAAGACAGAAGGAAAGTCGCTCGCATGCGCCTCAAAAGCCATGCGCCCAGAACGGCTCGTGACTCCTAAAGGTCACGAGCCAAAATCTCATCATGCGCCCAATCCAAGGCGCATCCCACCAAATCATCCCCCCCACCAAATCAGAGATCTCCGAGCTATGGGTCGACAACACGTGTCCTTTGACTCAACTCATCCAAGATCTCAGCAACAGAAAGATCTCCTCCTCTGCTACGTGCCGGCTCACAACAGCAGTATGAAGAAATCAACCCCGCGAGTAGGGCGCATCATCCATACGCCTCCATCAGCAATCTCCACGTGGCATCCCCACGCACCGGCGCATCCTACATATGCGCGCATGAGCAGCCAACCTGCCCAGCTATAAATGAAGGAATCATCCCCTCCTTACACACACACAGAGACATACATACGAACAATCCAGACAGAGATCACCAGAGAGGCAGATACAGACACTCAACGTCTTCCTCCTCTCAGCCAGCTCCAGCACCCAGAGCAATCTATACCTTCAGAGAACCGATAACCGTTGTCAGCCCGTCAACGGAGTCAACGCATTACCACTCGCTCCATTGGCACTTAGGACCCAGATTAAACAAAAGTGTACTCCTAGGACTACATCTAAGTCCTATATTGTAATACTGTTCTGTTTGTATTAAGATTTGCAATCAAACGATTTTAATGGCAAACAAGCTGGCGACCCTGCTGGGGACTTCTTTCTCCTCTTCCGAAAAAGTTGTGTCACAGGCCGACGACGTGAAGTTGGCTCCTCCCACAAGACGCTGGTCGTGCGCCTCAATCAACAGGCGTACGAGGAGTTCATTTTTGAAGGAAGCGCGAGTCCTACAAAGCGGCTGCCGAAGCTGAAGAAGACCCGCCGTGTCTAGGTGCGCAAAGTCGACGCCTCGGGCACCACCACTGAAGGGGATGCGCCAATCCAGCCCTCCCTTCCTGCTGACGTTCTCAGCAACCAAGGTGCGCCCGCTGATGCAGCGCATCTCTCGGGGAAACGTGCGGCTGATCACATTCCCCAGCCATCACCCTCTCAGGCGAGGAAGATGCGTCGACGGAGCAGGGGCGCAGCCAATGCCCCGTGCATCACCTCTGATACGCCACAAAAAGTCTCTGTCTTTGACAGACTCACTCGCTGTAATGGCGAGGAGAATTTGGATGCTGAGTACTATGCGCCCCAGCGGGCTAGTACAAAGAAATCCAAGGCGACACGGGCCATGCGCCACAAGCGTGCTATGCCAGCAGCAGGCCAGACGTACGTGCTCACAATCACGCGCGCTGCCGATGGCAAGCTGTACAAGGTCGACTCAGGTACTTCGGTACCATAAGACGAGTCGATCTTCAAAGTCCTCATCTCACTTGGGCGCATCCACTGTGTGCATAACTAAGTCGAGTGCGGCAAATTCAGTGGTCTTGAACTCCCGTGCCTCCTCTGGTTGTGCGTTTGAGGTCCGTTCAAGTCACTTCAAATGTTGTTGTTCCCCCACTACTGATCATGATGCCTGCTTGGTATTTGATCAGGGGCGCAGCACTCACCTGTCCGCCCCGACGTTTGGCCCTGCCATACGCTTGAAGGGGGTGTGAAGGTAGCACTCTCCTCCAATGACCTGCGTAATGTGATCACTCAAAAGCGCCGATCAGGAGAGTCGACCAACAAGCACGATGAGCCTCTCACGGGGCATACTTGTACGGTAGTCACTATCAACTGCTGTGGCAAGGCGGCAGTACCACCAAGGCAGTCAGTCTTCCAGCGGCTGCAGTCATCGACACCCCTCCGACATCGTGTCACGACCCGCACCCACTGTTAGGGTACGAGAACGTAACAACGCCCAGCCTACGCCGCAATGTCGGCGGTAGAACGCTGTCCTAGGTCAATCATCTAACAATATAAGGTACCTGTAAAGTTTATACTCTCCGAGTGGAGGTAACATCACAATATATAGTCTCAATCACATCTAAGGTAGAAGAATGAAAGACAGAAGATAGATAGTAACTCAAAGAGAACCATAGCATAGATGAAATAAGTCTAAGAGTCTATACATCTCCACATCTCAAAATACAACTCAGAATGTGAGACAAAATGTAAATATAGAAAAGACTGCCTAGACTAACTGGTCTAGACTACTGGAACAACATCCTCAGCTGCAGGTGGATCCTGCTGAGGGTCCTCAATACAAGTGTCATCTAGTCCTGCTCCATAATAAGTAGTCACCCATGCCTCGTCCTCATCCTCTGTAATATTTTCAACAGGTCCAGTCAGGACAGGAACAAGCACAATACATCTCACGCAGTTCATATCAGGTTAGGAAATACGATACAGGCAATAGAGTAAGATACATGAACTGCTGAAAGGAAATATACGCTGTAAAAGAGATAGCTGTAATAAAATATCTACTGTATATAGAGAACTGTAAGTGACTAGTGATGTAGAGCACAAGATAGGCATGTGAATGGCTAGAATTTATACATGATTACACTACTGAGTTTGCACATGACTACTTTGGAATTATTCACATGTCCACTTCTACTCTCCCGTTTTCCCAATCAATACACAAGGATCTATACAAGTTACGTTATTATACATGATATCACATGGGGCCCATGAAAGGGTGCACATGATAGTATACATGAGGGCTCAGTAAACATGAGAGTACATGATCACATGAGTGCACATGAATGATGGAAGCATAGGAGTACATGATGATAGTGAAACACACATAACATGAAGTACCCGATGCTTCCGAGAGGGATAACATCTCATGTAAAGATCCATATAATACCAATCCGTGTTACCAATGTGACAGCAACAAGTAAAGTAATCTAGAGCGAAAAGTAAAGCCTGAACAAGTATGAAACGGTCAGAGAATGTACTCGCATGCTGTATGAATGTCTGTAGAGAATATACTGTCTGAAGAGAGGTGTCTGGCTCTTGATCAGAGCAACACAAGTCATAATGTGTTCTAAATAGTAAAAATGAAGTCTACTATGCATACTACATGATTCTAGGTTAAATAGGTCAAAGGTCAACTCTTGGTCAACTCTAAAGTCAAACTAGTCAAAGTTTGGTCAACACTAGTCAACTAGTTAGGATTTTAGTCAAACTAGTCAAACTAGTTGTTTTAGGTCATTCCTAGTCATTTCTAGGTTAACTAGGTCACTTTTGACCTAAGGTTGACTTTGGTCAACCCTTAGTAATCAAGGGTCAACAAGTAGGGTTTTGGGCCATTAGGGCTAGTCCCAAGCCATAGGCTAATGATCTTGGCCATAGGCCATAGTCATAGGTTTCTATACAACCTATAACTAGAAGTTATATATATATATATATATATATTTTTTTTTTGATATATATATATATATATATATATATATATATATATATATATATATATATATATATATATATATATATATATATATATATATAGACTCTATCTACCTACTACCCATATGTCAAAATAGGAATACTGTATACAATACAAACCCACATATATATATATATATATATATATATATATATATATATATATATATATATATATATATATATATATATATATATATAATATCACTATATGAAAACTAATACAAATATATATATATATCAATATATATATATATATATACCTATATATATATAAACTCATATATATATAGGTATCAAAAAAAAAAAAAAAAAATATATATATATATATATATATATATATATATATATATATACCTATATATATATATAAACTCATATATATACTATATATATATATAGAGACATAGAGAGAGAGACAAAGGGTGAGAGACATAGAGAGAGGACAGTGAAAGAGAGGGGGTGATAGAAGTCTAGACGGGGGGGGGGGGGGGGGGGGGGGGGGAAGTGGTTCCAGAAATCTGGAACCAAAGAGCCCCAAACACACACACACAATAACATATATACCTACTTATGTATATATATATACAACTACACATATACACTACCAATTACTCCCAAATCTCACCCACACTCACATATACATATATACTACATATATACATACTAATATACACTACTACAATGGATTAATCATTAATAAAATCGAGTTTGAAATTCGTTTTACAAAACTGGAAAAATATCCTAAAACAGAAAACAGTGCACTGTGTATCTCGAAAATGGGTAATTCGATTTACCCATACTAAATCGAGCTAAGACTCGAAACAATCGGTTTGTAACTAACACCCCATAGATACCCTAGTATCCTAGGTACCTGACACGACACCACGACACAGTTTCACGTGTCCAAACACTAGAAAACAGCACACGGGTAAACTCTGATACGCGTACACAACCACAGTATCGTGCACGCGTTCCACGCACTCATGGACACACCACGAGACACGACACGTCTCGTGGTCATGCATACATGTAGCCCACACGTAGGGCTATACGTTCCACACCCTGAAACGTGTCCACGACACTCGTGGACACAGAACGAACACCGTATCAGTCGTAAAAACACGACTGATACACGCGTGTTACGTCAGCGTCGTGCACGCGGTTACACACGTCGTACTCGCGACACAGGACACGACACACCACGTGCTCGTGTCCATATGTACGCCACGTGTAGGGCTTCATGCCCGTGTCACTACGAGATACTCTAGTGTCGTGTCCATGCGACACGACACGCTCAAAGTCGTGCCCGCGCGCGTGTGTGCTGACAGCGCGTGTCCAGTACGAGTGAGTTTTCTCACTCGACACGACACTAGAGTATCTCGTAGTGACATTTCTCCCTTGTCTGTGTCAAGTTACACGTGTCCAAGTGGCCTGTGCTGTGCGCACGAAGTGTCGGGTAGCAGGGCATGCACGATGGGCTCGTGCGGTCGGTTCGTGTCCAATTTGGACACGGACACAGCACAAAAATGTGCTCAGTCCACATGTTTAGTGATCAGCAAGTCTAGTGCTACAAGTTTGTGTAATTTGTTTTACAAAAACAAGTCGATTGTGGCATTTCACCAAACAAGGGTTTCTAGCTTAGGATACGTGTCCGATACGGACACCAAACCACTTCTAATTTCCACCAAACTTTACCCACAGTTATGGTAGTCCTACATGAATGCATTTATGAAGAAGAAATAGGGTTTTAACTAAGTTTGAGGGAAATTACCTATTTGTGCAAAACCAATGAAAATCAAAGAAGGGGGGTGTGTGTCCTTCAACTTGATGATGTCCAAAGCCTCCAAATTCTTGATTGCTAGCCTCCCTTAGCTCCCTTGATGTTGTAGGGTCCCAATGCAAAAGACTAGAGTGAATTTGGATCAAGAATGATCAAGTTATGGGTGTTTGAAGAAAATAGGATTTTCTAGGAATTAAATTCATGTAAATTATTCATGAATGATTACAAAGGGTTATGTAGAAGTGTGTACCAGCTAGGGGGGTACCCTTGGCCGGCCATGGCATGGGGGGGTGTCCTTGCCCTTCCTTCATGACTAAGGCATGGACTTTGTGTAAAGGGTGAGATATTTGGAGTGATTTAAGGAAAATATCAAATAAAGGTAAACTAGATATTTTCCTCACTTCAACCCTTAACCAAAAATCCTTCCTAAAGCTTCTAGGTTAGTGGTTAACCTCTAGATTAGGGTGGGATAGGTTAGGGACTAGTCATGAGACTTACCAAGAATTAAATAATATTAAAATCACATAATCTCAAATAAAGACTAGTAAATTACCAAAATACCCTTTTGGCCAAAAACCACTAATTTGATGTTCTAAGCCTATGGCTAAGCTCACATGGTCATGGCAACTTCTAGGTTAGAGAAAACTAGGGTTTACACTAAGTTATACTAACAAAATCACAAGGTCATAAGTCATGACTTAGCATGACTTAGGAAATGGTTCTAAGCACACTAGAAATCACCATAATCATATCATGCCCTAAATACACTTAATAATTAATAAAAATAATAATTTTTCAAAAATCCCTAATTTCAGAAAACAAGGTGTTACACATCGTCTCGGGACGAAGGTGTCAACAGAAGAGGAGCCAAGAGTTGCTTCATGCAATATGGTCTCCAACTCCTCATCTCTCCGGAAGGCGACCGACAATTCCTCGTCCAAAAGCCAATCAAGGAGAACCAAGGCAGCAGTCTCGACCTCTGGGGTGTTCGAAGGCACTCGGTCGAAGAAGAAGTTCTTGGAGGAAGCTAGGGGTAGTCAGACCCTTGTTGAGCTTCCTTCCGAAGACGAAGATGTCCAAAGCACAGCTGCGGCGGATCTTCATCCTCGAGGCGAAGTCAGCCTCCCAGAAGCACCTCGAAACGAGGATGTCCCCCAGGACACAGCTGGAGATAGAGACGAAGAGGCCCTTCAAGACGGAGCTGAGGACAATCAGGCCCTGGCAGATGCGCCCGTCGAGAATGACCTCCAGAATGTGGCTGGGGGTGGCCAAGGAGAGGTGACTCTCCCACATGAAAGTGAGGCCGAGAGCGAAGCCTCAACCAATCCATCTACTCCTGGCCGTGTCAGGACAGTATACATGGCTGAGGATGATGCCGAGTCTGATGCGCCACCGCAGGACATTGTTCAGCGCATAGACTCATTAGAGGGAGGACTCAAAACCCTCTCTGCCTCTATGCAAGCACTGACTCAAGCAGTGTTTGATATTCGGTCGGCCTTGACCAGAACACCTTCAACCGGTCCCGACCCAGGAGTTAATGGGGAGTCGAGTGTACCCCTTCAACGGGCACCTTCCGACACAGAAGCACCTCGGACATCGGAACCCTCAAACGCTCCGCTCCAGATAGTGCCACCTTCCCCGACTCCTAGCTCCACGGAGGATGTGGTCGAAATGATCAAGGACCTACGGGAGCGCTTCGAGTCCAAAAACATGCAAGAGGAGCGCCAGAAGATGGGCATTCTCCAGCCTTATCCCCTCGAGTGGGACAAAGTGGTTTATCCTCCAAAATATAAACCACAAACACTCACACCATACGATGGGAATGACTCTCCGCGTTGATACCTGACATATTTCCAGTCACAAACGGGGCATATTCTAAAGGAGGACGCACTCCTCACCAGCATCTTTGTTGGGGCCCTAAAAGGGGTGGCGTATGACTGGTACTGCAGCCTCCCCGACAATTCTATATCGTCCTTCGACGACTTGACGTGCCTCTCCCTCTCCAGCTTTCAACACCCAAAGGAAAGCCGCAAAATTACTACAACAAAACTCGACGGGGGATAGGCTATGTCACGCCGCCATCAACTCCAGAGAGTTCAGACGCAGAAAACGTAGAACATTCCCACTCGTCCGAAGCGTCGACTTGGGATTCTGATACCAGTATCGGATCAGTCTTCAGGAAAGTGCTGTCAGCTAACATGACGTTAGCACAACCTCAAAAGGGTGAAGGCGAAGATCAAACGCCGGAATCCTTCGAAGAAGAACCCTGGGCTCAACGCCTAGGAGAGCAATAGGAGTCTCGTTTTGAGTTACGTGAACCTCCCACCGAAGACGAAGTCGAGCAGATCGACCTTGGGGACGGATCTTCTTCCAAACCCATCTTCGTCAGCAAAAGCCTAGAAGGAGAAGACCGAGAGGCTTTAATCCAGCTGGCTAAAGAGTATATCGACGTCTTTGCCTGGGGCTACGAAGACATGCCAGGACTCGATCCACAGATCGCAATGCATAGGTTGAACATCTTACCTGATGCCAAACCTATCAAACAACAACAGCGACGTTTCCGTCCGGACATCATGAATGCCATCGATCAGGAGGTGGACAAACTCTTGACTAGCGGCTTCATCCGTGAGGAACAACACCCAGATTGGGTAGCCAACGTCGTACCTGTCACCAAGAAGAACGGGAAGATACGAGTCTGTATCGACTTCAGGGACCTTAATTCTGTTTGCCCGAAGGACGAATTCCCGCTTCCGATCACCGATGTGATGATCGACAACACATGTGGCTTTGAACGCATGTCCTTCATGGATGGGTATTCAGGCTACAATCAAATCAAGATGTTCCCCGATGACGCAAAACACACGTCATTCAGGACTCCAAAGGGTGTTTTCTGCTACACAGTAATGCCCTTCGGCTTGAAAAATGCCGGTGCAACATACCAACGAGCTATGAGCACCATCTTCTGTCAACATCTTCACAAAACAGTCGAATGCTATGTTGACGACATCGCAGTCAAGAGCCGCCTCAAAGGAGATCACCTACAGGATTTGAAGACAGTATTCGATCTCATGCGGGCGCCTCAAAATGAACCCCGCTAAATCCTTCCTGGGGGTTTCTAGCGGCAAATTCTTGGGCTTTGTCATCACGGCGAAAGGCATTCATGTTGATCCCGAGAAAACCAAAGCCATCCTTAACATGGACCCTCCGAAGAATCTTCGAGAACTTCGAGGCTTACAGGGACGTCTGGCATACATCCGGAGGTTCATAGCAAACCTCTCCGGTAAATGTCAACCCTTTACTCAGCTCATGAAGAAAGGAGTCTCTTATGTCTGGACAGAGGAGTGCCAGAAGGCTTTCGACGACATCAAAGCCTACTTGACGAGCCCACCAGTCCTAGTGGCACCTGTCGCGGGCAAACCATTCCTTCTCTACGTCCGTGCCATGGATCATTCCCTTGGCGCTCTGCTAGCTCAAAACAGCGATACAGGCTATGAGCAAGCAATCTACTACCTCAGTCGAACGCTCATCGGGGCCGAACACCGGTACAATCCCGTTGAAAAGGAGTGCTTGGCCTTGGTGTTTGCCATCCAGAAGACTCGTCATTATGTCTCAGGCCAGACAATTTATGTCATTTCCCGAGTCAATCCACTCAGAGTCCTCATGACGAAGCCAGGATCATTAAACTCCCGACTAGCCACATGGGCGATTTTGCTAACACCATATAATATGGTGTTTGTCCCGCAAAAAGCTGTTAAAGGTCAAGCTCTGGCTGACTTTTTAGCTGCACACCCCATCCCAGAATCCTCAAAACTCTATGAAGACATTCCGGATGAGGTCCAAGAATCCAACGTCACCGAAGGAAGCTCCGTTTGGCGGATGTTTTTCGATGGCGCTTCGAGAACAGGCCCCAAAGGCCAAATCATCGCAGGAGTGGGGGTAGTCTTAGTCTCCCCCGATCAGCTGGTCATCCAGCGTGCTTACTCCCTTTCGAAGCCGTGCTCCAACAATGTTGCCGAGTACAACGCACTCGTCATGGGACTCCAACTCGCACAACAGCTGGGGGTGGACCATCTGGAAGCCTACGGTGACTCAAAACTCGTCGTGAACCAGATTCGAGGGCAGTACGAGGTTTGCCATGAAGATCTGATCCCTTACCATGAAGTTGTATTGAACATCATTTCAACCTTTACCGGGTTCTTCATCGAACACGTGCCTCGTCTACAAAACTTGGAGGCTGACGCTCTGGCTGGCCTCGCAGCCTCATTGGCAGCGCCCTTTGGGACTCAACACTATGTCACGGTAACAGGCCGAGACTTGATTTATCCCAGAAACAACCTGTGCTTGTAAGTGGCCCATGCCATGCCGACGAACATTGGGGTTAATGTCCGAGACTGGAGGTTCCCGTTCATCGACTTCGCTGTCTACGGAATTCTTCCAGAAGACCTGAAGGAAGCCGTCTCAATCAGGAGACGCTCTCTTCGATTCTACTATGACACAGCTACTAAAACGCTGTACCGACGTTCCTTCGATGGGCTCCTCCTTCGATGCCTGTCCAACGAAGAAGCAGCCGAAGCCCTTCGAGAAGCTCATGACGGAACTTGCGGAGCTCATCAACCCGGTCCTAAGTTGCAGGATCGACTGCGACGTATGGGCTACTACTGGCCAACCATGGCCGCCGACGCTGTTGAATATGCTAAGAAGTGTCACGCATGCCAACTTCATGCAGACTTCATACATACACCGTCTGAACCACTATATCCTACAGTCGCCTCCTGGCCCTTCGAAGCCTGGGGCATGGATATTGTGGGACCTATCACCCCACCTTCATCAAGAGGACACCACTTCATCCTGGCCATCACCGATTACTTCTCCAAATGGACAGAAGCAGTCCCACTGGCAGAAGTAAAGAGCTCCAGGGTGGTCAGCTTTATCAAACACCATATCATTTACCGTTTCGGAGTACCTCAACGGATCATTCATGACAACGGTCCTCAGTTTATCAGCCACATTTTTAGCAGGTTCTGTGACAAGAACCGCATTCAAAATGTGGCATCCACCGCCTATAATCTGGCAGCAAACGGGTTAGCAGAGGCGTTCAACAAAACCATCGTCAGGCTACTCAAAAAGGTCGTGTCATCCAATAAATGCGACTGGGATGAAAAGCTTGGCGAATGCCTTTGGGCCTACCGCACAACGGTACGGACCCCGACAGGCAACACACCATTCTCTCTGGTCTACGGGAGCGAAGCGGTACTGCCTCTCGAGATCCAGATACCCTCACTCCGCGTGGCAATAACAAACAAACTCACAGAAGAGGACAATCAACGTCGTCGTCTGCGGGAACTGGAGGCACTCGATGAGAAGCGTCTCCTAGCTCAACAACGCATCGAACTCTACCAAGCCCGTATATCACAGGCTTTCAACAAGAAGGTCAAACAGAGGACTTTCCAAGTTGGCGACCTGGTTCTAGCAGTCAGAAGGCCAATGGTGTTAACTCACAAGACACCAGGAAAGTTCGAGCCCAAGTGGGAAGGACCTTTCATCATAGAGACGGTATACTCAAACGGTGCTTACCGCCTCGCCAAACCCAATGGAGACTTGTTCATGATGCCCATCAACGACAAGTTCCTAAAGAAGTACTATTCTTGACATCCTCCAGACATGTACTTCCCCAAGGGGATCTGAGGGCCCGATCATCGGGACTCACAAACAATCTCCTTCCACAAACTCATCCGCTTCTGGAACCCAGCTGTTCCGTGGCTTTCTTCAGTAGAAAGACAACCACGTCCACATCACCTCTGAGTTGTCCCTCTACACCCTACAAAGCGGAATCTTACACTTCGTAAGCCTACGCTATCATTCATGTTTACCACGTCCACATTACCTCTGAGTAAACATCTCGTACAAACAACCCCTGCGTTGTCGTACATTGATCGCCGAACTTCCACGTCCACATCACCTCTGAGTTGTTCAGCGTATCTCCTAGGATCATTCCTACCACGTCCATCACACCTCTGAGTAGGATGATTCTATCATTTGAACCCAATGATTGCCATGTCCACATCACCTCTGAGCAAACATGTTAGTTCCTTCAAACTTATTATCTGTGCCTAAAAACCAAGGTGCGCAAAAGATAATAGGTCGACACAAATCATCAAGTTCATAATAACAAAAATGAACACATCACAAAAAGTTGCGTACTTCTTTATTTTCTGAAATAGAGAGTACAAAAGGCTACATTATCCCTCAGCAAAGGGTTACAAAAGAGCATAAAAAAAGGGGGGGAAAACTACAGTCCCTGAACATCCCCAGGATGGGCTGAGAGCTCCCTGACTCGAAGCCTTAGGTCGGCTGTATGGGCCTCCACAGTCGCCAGGACTCGTCGCTCAGCTTCTTGACGCATCAGTTCAATAGCCCCAGCGGAAGTATCGCTCTTATGCTTCGCATCAAGCTGTTGTCGCTGCTGCGCGAAGACAAGAGTCCGCTGAGTAAAAGTTGCTTCTTCCTTCTGGAATGCTGCGTGTTCAGCCCGGACACGCTCGACGTCTAACTGGAGTCGGGCCTGTTGGTCCTCAAGGCGGCGCATCTGGGTGTCGATCTCCGTAATATTAGCATCCAATGCAGCTCGAGTTTCTACCGTCGTCTTCATGGACTGAGACAACTGCTCTACCACAGCCTCAGTCTCAGCCACCTCGCGCTCCCAAATGCCCACAGTGGCCTGGTATGAAGACTCGATCTCGGCAATCAGCTTCCCCTTCTCCGCATCTATCAGGACGGAGAGGTCGTTTCGCTGGATGCGCTGAAGTTCCGCGAGCCGCTCGTCCAGATCGATCACCGAAGCCTCCAGAATTTCGGCCATATGGTCGTGGCCTTGGTGAATGCGGATCAGCTCGATACAGGGCATTGCCAGAGTTCTTGCCGTCGCAAAGCTCCTATTGGCATCCATCACAGCAGATACACCCTTCTGCAGCATTTTGTACACCCCCTCGACGAGGAATTTCACATACTCGTCTGCATCCGCCAGGACCTGCGGCGTCATAGCAGGAGTTGGAGGAGCTACTGTAGTTTGCGGACCGGAAGAAGATCCGCTAACCTCAACCTGCGAGGCTGGAACCTCAGTATCAATGGGCTCTTCATCAACAGGGGCTGGACTGCTAGCCCGAGGAGCCGAAGGAACAGAGAAAGCCCGCACAGGCGTCGAGATAGTACCCCAAGTAGGAGGGGCAACGGAGGGTTCCACACCCTCGCCCTTCTCAAGCCCGGAGGATCCACCGACGTCAACGGCCACCTCTTCTACCCCCAACGTCTTATCAACAGCTGGTACCTCCCTCGGCAGAATAGGGAGATTATTACTTGTCTCTTGACCCGTCTCAGCGGTTGTGACCGGCAGACGGGTCTCGTCATCAAGTCCCTCCACAGGGACAGAATCTGTCGCTACCTCCTGATCGGTAGCCGCCTCAACTTCCACGGTTGAAGCCGGGGTAGGACTCGGCAATGATTCAGCCGACCTCCCCTCATCATGATAAGGAGGGGAATCAACCCTCTTCTCTGTCTCAACTATATCTGTTGCCCCCGTAACAGACTCTTGCAGCCCTGGAGCAACGTCATCCGAAGGCGACGAACTCCAATCCACCTCATCATCAGGATGCCTCGAGTCCGTAGGGCCCTCAACGTCCAAGGACTCCACGGCAGACTCTACCTTTCCGGAAGTTGCTGCAACCTCAAAGACAGGAGATACTAAAACCTCCGCAGGCACGTCTTCGGGGTCCTCATCCACGGGAGACATTATCATCGGTGGGATGCGCTCATCAGAAGAGCCTGCCACCTCTTTCGGCTTATTGGCACCCGGTTTTGAAATACGGAACTTCTTCTTCGACTGTAAGAAGAAAAAGCATAAGTCACCTCAATGACAAAATGAATTAGAATTACGAAGCATTCCTTACCTCAGCAGGAGCTGATCCCCTTGGCGCTACGAGTGGCACTTCCGTAACCTTTGCAGTCGACGTCTTTCTCGACCACTTCGGTACAGAAGAACCAGCTTCTGTGTCAGCCCGCCCCTGTCCTTCTTCTGCATATAGTAGTGATGACTCGCTACTTCTTTGAAGACAGCCATCATCTCATCAGCTTTGTCTCCCAAGACCTGGAATTCTTTATTGGTCGGGAAGTACTCCTCGTAAGGCTCCGATCCCCAGGGGAGTTTTGATACCTCGTACATCTCATGAAGCGCGACCCCTAGCTCCCCCACTGGAGTGAAGAAGGTCCCGGTATGGGTATCAAAAAGCGCAAGGAACATGTGCCTATTAATCTCTACACCTGCCTGAGGGGCACGGATCGCAGCGGTCAGCCCAAAGCTCAGTCTGAAATCGCGACAGGATCCAGTGTGTCAGTTTGTCCCATTTTGAGACATAATGGCACCAACCCTCTACCCGAAATTCTCCTTTGGGGTATGATTGTTCCATCAACAACATGCGACGAGCAAAAGTCGAGAGGCAAAAGTATTGACGGGAACATCACTATAAATACTCCCAAGACGAAGAGTCCGCCAGGTGTGAGAGGTACCAGCTCGCGAGGCGGTCAGAGTATCCCTCTGATCAGAAGAAGAATCAATTCTGATGACGCTTGCCACCGCTCCTCCTTGAGATGGAGTAATGTCCCAGGACATTCTCCTTTTGGAAGTAAGACGACAGAAAGTTAACAAAGGCCATTGACGTTCAAGCTGTCTGACGGTCATATGCACACCCCTGGCTGTAAAGAACCAGTCTTCTTTGACCTTCAGCATCGTGGCTTCAGTAGAAGAAAAACGGTCTCCGAACAGGAACTCAGGCTTTAAGAAGGTCACTTTTTTGGAAGTGGCAGATCATCAGGGTATAAACCTATGCGCGTTAGCGGTAGAGCCTCGGCGCATCGTCAAGGCGTGAGCCCATGCGCGTCAGCGAAGGCTTCGGCACATCATCAGGGTGTAAAACCCATGCGCGTCAGCAATTAAAGCCACAGTGCATGATAAAGGCCTGAGCCTATGCACGTCGGCGGAAAAGTTTTTCACATCGATAGGAGACAATAAAGCTCACCGACTACCGCCGGCCGAACTTCGACAGGCGGGCGAGGAATGTCACTCACGACAGCCTCTACCGGCTCCTTCTCCTTCCCCTTTCCTTTGCCGGCACCGTCGCGAGGAGTCTTGGGAGCCATTCTAACAGAGAGGAAGAAATTAGGGTTTTTAGAAGAACTCTAAAGGAGGCAAAGGCACAGAGTAGAAGAACTCTCTCTCTCTCCACCTCTCACCTATTTATAGGCCGTGGTCGCACGCGTGAACCGATGACGAGTAATCTCAGCCGTCGCCTCGGGTCCTGTGAAGATAACAGCAGATAAAACCAAAAGATCATCATTAATCTTTTCGGTTACCGAGGCATTATCAAATTCATTAATTGAGAAGAGCATGTGGCTGAACAGGCATTCGCCCCAACAGTCATGCGTCCTGATCGCCATGCTTCTTATTCAAAGTATTCTAAAACTTATTCAAAAGTTTTGAAAACTTTGAAGGGGGTCTTGTAGAAGCATGGAATTTCATAAACCAGAAAGACCATGCGCCAGACATTACATGCGCCAGAACTCAAACAGCAAAGCCAATAGCCAATAGACATTTGACAAAGGACTTTATACAAAAGTCTATTACATGTCTAGAAAAGGTTGTACAAAGGATAATTTCTACAAAGGAAAGATCCTAAGTCTACAGCCAGCGGCCACCATGCGCCTTCAGATAGGCGCAGCAGTCACCATACACCTCCAGATAGGCGCAGCAGTCACCATGCGCCACCAGTGAGGTACAGCAGATGTCATGCGCCTCCATCCAGGCACATCCCACCATCTCTTCAGCAGCTCAGTTATGAGCATCCAGCTCAGTTATGTGCATCCCTTCAGCAGCCCAGTTATGTGCCACTCTCCAACCAGGCTCACATGGCCGAGCAGCAGCCCAGTTACGTGCCGCTCTTTCAGCCAGGCTCACCTGATAAATGCTTCCACAAAGCATTTAACCCTCTGGCTGGAACCAAGGAAGAGAAGAGCACGGCAAATCTGTGGCCAGGGGAGGCTTCGAAAGAGCCTCCAAAGGCCAAGGAAGACCGTGATCGAAATACGGCTAAAGGAGCAGCTTTCAGAGTGGGCGACACCCACTTTGAAGGAAGAGAGAGCCTAGCACCGCCATTCCGATCTACGGCTCTTCCGGAACAACGGAGACGAGGCCCGAGCATCCCTATCTTTGGATGCAACAGGCACCTTCCGCCCGCCTCGGAAGCCCTCGACTCCGTCTTTTGGATGTAACAGTCACCTTCAAGAGCATCAACGATGACATGGCATCTCATCTTCACCCTCGGGAGCACCTCGTCAACAGAATGCACCCGAGAACCCGAGTTCATATTGGAAAGACGTGAGGGAATGAGAGGCCAACCTTCTCTCCATGCCACTATTTATAGGCCGGGCAGATCAAACCCATGCGCCAAGTGGATGGCTCTCTGAATTTCGTGCAATAAACTCACATTAAATGGATGAACCAGACGCATCGACTTCAGCCAAACGGCTATTAAAAGCACTTGAGAAGCAAAACAGCCGCATCATCAAAGACGTGTCGGATGCGCCGGCTGGTCAGCGCATCACACCTCTTCAAACATCAAACAGATGTGCCCTGTACCGAGCGTATCACAGGGGATGCGCCCCCATGCGTCCCCATATGCCTAGTGGAACGCCAACCGACGCGCCCACTCAGCTGTCCATCGAATGTCACAAACATTAAATGCTACTGACAGAGTTGGCAGCACGCCTCCCAAAGTCTGAACAGTCGGCAGCTTTTTCAGAAGACGAAGCATCGCCAACGTCAGCATCATCATTACTTCCCTCCGACGGCTACGGCCACTCGACCACCCGTATGCGCCTCCGCGGCTATGCGCCCAAACCTGCATGCGCCTCGAAAGCCATGCACCTCAGACCCTTCACTGATCTCTAAAGACAGAAAAAGAGTCTCTAGTTGAAGCTTTGCATGCGCCTCAAAAGCCATGCGCCCGAGACTGATCTCTGATCCCGAAAGACAGAAGGAAAGTCGCTCGCATGCGCCTCAAAAGCCATACGCCCAGAACGGCTCGTGACTCCTAAAGGTCACGAGCCAAAATCTTATCATACGCCTAATCCAAGGCACATCCCACCAAATCATCCCCCCACTAAATCAGAGATCTCCGAGCCATGGGTCGACGACACGTGTCCTTTGACTCAACTCATCCAAGATCTCAGCAACAGAAAGATCTTCTCCTCTGCTACGTGCCGGCTCACAACAGCAGTATGAAGAATTCAACCCCGCGAGTAGGGCGCATCATCCATGCGCCTCCATCAGCAATCTCCACGTGGCGTCCCCACGTACCGACGTATCCTACATATGCGTGCATGAGCAGCCAACCTGTCCAGCTATAAATAGAGGAATCATCCCATCCTTACACACACACAGAGACATACATACGAACAATCCAGACAGAGATCACCAGAGAGAAAGATACAGACACTCAACGTCTTCCTCTTCTCAGCCAGCTCCAGCACCCAGAGCAATCTACACCTTCAGAGAACCGATAACCGTCGTCAGCCCGTCAACGGAGTCAACGCATTACCACTCGCTCCATAGCCACTTAGGACCCAGATTAAACAAAAGTGTACTCCTAGGACTACATCTAAGTCCTATATTATAACACTGTTATGTTTGTATTAAGATTTGCAATCAAACGATTTTAATGGCAAACAGAGAGATCTTCTTGATTAAAGACACCATGGATCAAATTGTAGGAACGAAATAGTAAAGTGTAATACGCTAGAGGGGGGTGAATAGAGTTGGCAGCGGAATAATGCTAATTAAAAATTGTTAGCAGCACAATCACAGAATATTAATCACAACTGAAATAAAGTAAAGACAGAGTTAAGAGAGCAAACGCAAAGACAGCGATGTATACTGGTATCCCTCTGTTGAGGACTAATCCAGTCGGTAGAACTCTTGCTACAGTTGAATCCACTATTGGAAAAACCGCAAGTTTTCTTACGAAGTCCTTGCAACTTCTACAACGCGAGCTTTGATACGAAGAACTCGTCCAACTTCAAATGTGAAGAGGTATTCTTCAATCAAGCATTCTGATTACAATCTCTCAGAAATTTCTAAACCGTACCGCACTGGCAAATCGACTAGAGGATTGTAATTGGCTTGGGATCTAAAATTGAAAGCTCTAGAAAATTCTTTGAAAGACTGAAAGCTTTAGATAGAGAGAAGATTGAAAGTGAATGAGTGAGTTGAAATGATCGAAATTCTTCTCTATTTATAGGAATTTCAAAGGCAGACTTCTGACCGAATTCGGGCAGAATTCGGGCAGAACTCTATGAGCAAATCTCGGTCAAATCCGCAACTGCAGGAGGACCAAGTTCCAAGGATTCAAAATCACAACGGCCACTAACCGAACTCTGGCCGAACTCTGGCCGAACTCAGTCCGAGTTCTGTCAGGGTTTAGTCAGGGTTTAGTTAGGGTTTTGAAAAAGCTTTTTGGTGATTTTTGAAAACCTTTTTGTAAACCTTTTTGAGAGGTTATTTTAAAAACATTTAGAACTCATTTAAGGGTAGCCTATTTGCCAGTACGACTCGGTATACAATATATTCCTAGACTCAAATAAAATAAAAATACATTGCATAACGGTCTTGAATTCAGTGGATAGCCATTCTTGATCATGTTCAAGAGTCCGAGATGTCCCGACTAGCTTTGTATATCCAGACAGAGTTTATTCAATTATTAAAATCAGGTTTGACCATATGACCAAATGGGCCAACAATCTCCCCCATTTTGATAATTGACAAACTATGAATGATATAACATTAAGCTTGTTTAAAATATCAAAAAGAAGTAGAATTGTTCATATCCTGTATTATCTCAAAAAAAATGTTTGTTAGATCTTTAATTTTCTCCCCCTTTGTCACTTAGCAAAATAATTGCAAAAGATAAAGCTCCCCCGCAATTAAATGCATAAGTAACAAATAGTGAAAAAACATATAAAAAAAAATAAGGCGTAAAATTAGAGAAATATCACAGGCATGTATTGTAAGAAAATCATCACAGGCATGTAACTAAGAATGAAGCAATATAAGAAATAGTGCTAGCATAAACTGAAACTGAAACATAGTGCTGAAATAAACTGAATGCCATAAACTGAGGCATAATAAACATGTCCATGAAAGAAAAGAGTACTAAAGCATACTAAAAAGTGCTAATAAAAAAGTACTGATAATAACTTGGTATGTCGGAGCATTTCCAAGTGCACAATAAAATATCACTCAAAATCATATAGTCACATCTCCTCATCATCATCCTCATCATCATCATCACCAGCTCGACCAGCATGTCCTGAAGTACCAGCTCCAGAGGTACCAGCGCCAGAAGGATGTGGAGGGGCGCCAGCATAGAACTCACCAACATAATCACGATGTGGAGCACGGTCAGGACGGTACCAATCATAGGCGTTATCGGGCTGGAAGTAGGCATGAACAGCCTCATCCTCACAGCGGTAACCAGAGAAAGCTGGATCTCTAGGGATGGAACCGGCTGAATAACCAGTCTGGGCGAAACGAAGATCAACTAAGGAGTTTGCAAGCGCCTGATAGCGGGTGACGTCGCGGAACTCACGCTCGCGAGCCATGTCCGTCATCGAGACGTGCAAAGCAGATAAATGCTGATGTATGCCCTCAAATGTCATGGCATACTGATGAGGTGGTGGAGGAGGTGCAGTAGGAGGAGCAGGAGGTAGAGCTAAAGCAGTCATGCTACGACGAGATAACTGAAGAAACTTGGGCTCAGGGTCCTGAGTACAAGTCGACAGATCGATATCGAAGCGCTGAAAGATGCGTGGGAGAATCATCACGTAAGAGAGATTTCTATCTCTTGTATGACAATGATCCATCGTCTGAATCATGGTCTTAGGGGCAGAAAATGGAATCCCCTTAAGAATGTGGTACATGGCGGACAGCTCAAGAGAAGTCACATCATCCTTTAAAGTAGATTTTGGAAGGATAGTGGAATAGATGATGCGATGCAATTCATAGTTAAACAAGTTCAGGTTGTTAGCCTTGAACTTTCCAGAGCGTACTCTATCAGGTGCACAGAGTTTCGCTTTAAAACTGGTGAGTGTTGTACCTTCGGAAAAATCAAATTCAATGATGTCAACTAGCGGTGCACCTTCGTTAGGGATACCAAGGATCTCCGCTAAGAGGTCATCATTGAAATTGATATCAATACCTCCAACACGAGTGCTCACATCAAAAGTGTTTAATATGAGATTGCAATAAAATAATCTAATGGCATTAGTTGCTATAGGGAAGCAGATTTTAACAAAAAGATCTAACCCTAATGCCTCAAATAAATGATGATGATCAGGAAATATAGTCCATTTGACTGGAGCGCATGCGCATATGGATCTCATGGAGAAGTCTCCATACCACAGTAGGGCTTGGTCTAGGGTTTGAAAGAAAAACCCGTCGAACGCACCGTCGCTCGTTTGGACCGACGAGAAGAGGGAATCCGTATGCGGATGCGAAGATGACCCTTCTTCACTAGGGATCGTCTTCTTTCTCTTGGAAGGATTGAATTTGGGTGCCATTTGTGCAAATTGAAATAAAAATGTACTAATTGAAAAGTGGAGAAAGATGGGGTTATACCTCCCAAAATCAAAGTATGTCGAAGAGAACGACGAACTCCGCACGAATCCAAATTTTGGATTGATTTCACCACTTGGATTGGAAGAATGAGGGTGGTGAAAAGCTAGGGTTCGGGGCTCCTTCGCGGCTGCTGCTGCTGTTGTGATTGGTTTGGAAGCAATGAAGAAGAAGGGCTGCTCGGGTTCTGTATATATAACCTGATACCCTCAACAGAACTCGGGCCGAATTCGGTCAGAGCTCTGGCCGAATTCGCCTAGGGTTCTTTAAAGTTGATTTTTGCCATTCTTTTTCATTGTCTCATTTCAAATATTTAATTCAAAGATTAGTCATTTCAACTTCAATTAACATAATTAATAATATTTTATAGATTAAATGTCATTACACAGCGACTGTTTCAGATTAGCTGTAGGAGTACTGTCCCAACTGGCGGAGGTTCACCGGGGAACTCTTAAGTACCGCTTCGCTTCAACCGTAGTTGTGGTGACAGACAGACTCTTTATTGGCTTGTCTCTAACACAGTTTTTGCGTAATGATATATAATCATAAAACAAAATTAATTAATATTATTGACGTTCAAAATTCCTAATTCTCGACGTAAATAATTGAAACGATCTTCCGCTAGAGGTTTAGTAAAGATGTCAGCTAGTTGATTTTTAGTATCTATGTACACAAGGTTTATATCTCCATTTTGATGATGATCTCTAAGAAAGTGATGTCGAATCTCGATATGTTTAGTACGAGAGTGACATACTGGATTCTTAGTCAAATTAATAGTGCTCGTGTTATCACAGAAAATGGGAATATGTGTGTAAAATAAATTATAGTCTTCTAGGGTTTGTTTCATCCACAAAATCTGAGCACAACAACGTCCTGCGGCGATGTACTCAGCCTCTATTGTTGATAGGGCTACAGAATTTTGCTTTTTACTAAACCATGAGACTAGAGCCTTGCCTAAGAAATGACATGTGCCACTGGTACTTTTTCTATCAACTTTGCATCCAGCAAAATCTGCATCCGAATAACCAATAAGGTCAAAGGACTTAGATTTGGGATACCACAAGCCAACAGAAAAAGTGCCCTTAAGGTATCGAAAGATACGCTTAACTGCGGATAGATGTGATTCCTTTGGGTTAGCTTGAAAACGTGCACACAGGCAAACACTAAACATTATATCTGGACAACTAGCAGTTAAATAAAGTAAACTACCAATCATACCTCGATACTTACGTGTGTCGACTGGCTTGCCTTGTTCATCTGAATCAAACTTTGTTGAAGTTGCCATTGGAGTGCCAATAGGTTTGACATTGTCCAGATCAAACTTCTTTAGCAGGTCTTTTGTATACTTGGCTTGATTTATAAATATTCCATTATCAGTTTGTTTGATTTACAATCCGAGAAAGAATTTTAGCTCTCCCATCATGCTCATCTCAAACTCATTCTGCATACACTTAGAAAATTCTTGACACAGAGATTCATCAGTAGATCCAAATATAATATCATCAACATAGATTTGAATTAAAAGAAGTTTGTCATTAAAAGACTTAATAAACAGTGTAGTGTCAACCTTGCCTTTTGAAAAACCGTTGCCAAGTAGAAAAGAGCTTAAACGATCATACCAAGCACGAGGGGCTTGTTTTAAACCGTATAAGGCTTTCTTCAACTTAAAAACATGATCAGGGTTTTTAAAATCCGTAAAACCTGGAGGTTGTGCTACAAAAACTTTTTCTTTTATAAAACTATTTAAAAAAGCACTCTTGACATCCATTTGAAATAGTTTGAAATCATGAAAACATGCAAATGCACATAACATGCGAATGGATTCTAATCTCGCAACTGGGGCATAAGTCTCATCGTAGTCGATACCTTCTTCTTGATTGTATCCTTGAGCTACGAGTCGAGCCTTATTACGAGTCACTAAACCATTCTCATTTAGTTTATTTCGGAATACCCAACGGATGCCAATGACCGGATGATCAATAGGCCTGGAAACAAGTTCCCAAACTTGATTCCGTTCAAATTGGTTTAATTCCTCTTGCATAGCATCTATCCAAAAACTATCACTACATGCTTCATCAATAGATTTGGGTTCTAGCTGTGAAATAAATACAACATTAGAAACAATATCTCTACTGGATATACGAGTACTTACTCCTTTGGTAATATCACCAATTACCAAATCTTTTGGATGATCAGCTATAAATTTCAACCTTTTCGGTAGATTCTGAAGGTAGCTGGTTCCTGGATCTTCTCTAGGAGGTTCAGCTAGTACAGAGCTTGGTTCAGGATCAGCTGATGTTGAGCTTAGTACAGTTGAATCTTCGTCATTGTCATCGATCGTCATCTGATTTAGTTCATCAAAGGTGACGTTGATTGACTCTTCGATGATCATGGTTCTTTTGTTGAAGACTCTGTATCCTTTGCTCTTGGCCGCATAACCTAAAAATATACCTTCATCGGCCTTTTCATTAAATTTTTCCAAATTGTCTTTTGTATTAAGAATAAAATATTTACAGCCAAAAATTCTAAAGTATGAAACAGATGGAATTCTATCAAACCATAACTCAAATGGAGTCTTCTTCGATTTAGGTCAAATTAGAACTCTATTGAGTACAAAGCAAGCTGTATTGACAGCTTCAGCCCAGAAATATTTGGGTAGACTAAACTGGTTTAACATTACTCTGGCCATTTCGGTTAGAGTTCTGTTCTTACGTTCCACAACTCCATTTTGTTGTAGAGTCCTAGGGCAGGTGAACTCGTGTACAAAATCGTGTGTGTCACAAAATTGCTCAAAATCAGCATTCTCGAATTCGCCTCCATGATCACTTCTTATGCGAGTGATCATGTAACATTTTTTATTCTGTACTTTCTTACAAAATGTGACAAATTCGGATAATGCATCATTCTTGCGTGTCAAGAAATATACCCATGTGTATCTAGAGAAATCATCTACAATTACGAAAGCATAAAGTTTACCTCCGAGGCTAGCAACTCTGCTAGGACCAAATAAGTCCATATGAAGCAATTGTAGAGGTCTAGTAGTACATGCTGCGTTTACTGACTTGAATGTGGATCTGGTAGCTTTGTTCTTTTCACATTGGCTGCATACCGAGTCCTTCTTGAATGTAATGTCCGGTAAACCGCGTACTAGCTTCTTTGTGGATAATCTTGAGATCGTATCCATATTAGCGTGACCGAGTCTCATATGCCACAAATGACTCTCATCACTTTTGGCCATTAAGCATCTACCTGAAATGTTAGTTTCTTCTAACAAATAGAAAACATATATATTGTCTTCCCTGATACCTTCAAAGATAGTACTACCAGTTGAGCTATCAACTATAGTACATTTGTCTTTGCCAAAGTTGATGCCATAACCATGATCAGCTAGATGACTTATGCTGAGTAGATTATGTTTCAACTCGGTAACCAGACAGACATCCTTAATCACAGGATAGGGAGACTTACCAATATCACCGATACCAATAATATACCCTTTCAAGTTATTACCGAAGGAGACATAGCCTTCCTTCTTTTTCTTCGACAGTGTTGCAAATAGGGTAGCGTCACCGGTCATATGCCGTGAGCAACCGCTGTCGAGGATCCATTTGCTTCTAGCATGTGAAGGGTGTTCCACCTACAAAACAGTTTGCAGATAAAACTTTTGGTACCCATTTCTTGTAGGGTCCTGAATTGTTAGCTTTAGGTATCCAAGCATAAATATTTAAATCAACAAGCTTTTTCATTCTACATGCAGATAAAATATGACCAATGAGGCCACAATAATGACATTGTGCATGTCGAGTGTTGAAAGCTGAGTGGTGTGCATGGTTGGTGGGTTTAGGTTTTCTAGTATAGAAGAAAGCGTACCTATAATCTTGTTTGGGCTTAACCTTTTGGGGTAAAGGTTTGATAGGGTTAGGTCTGACAGTGTTTGGCTTGGGAATGTTCCGATTTTTCGGTAAGTGACATGTGTTAGGGAAGGAAGCAGCAGGCTCAGGCTGTTTTCCTAACCTAATTTCCAATCTTTTGGAAGTGTCATACAACTTAGTATAATCAGAAGTGAGTGATTCCATTCTGATTTGTGCACATCGAAGACTTTTCTTTTCTATAGAAAGTTCTTCCTTGAGTTGGTCAATAATTTTGTCTTTCTCTTCAGATGACTTGGTACTCTCGTGTAATAAGAGCTTTGTTGAAGAAAGCTCACCAGACTCACTAACATTATTTCTAACCTCAGCTAGTAGGTCGGTAAGTCTACCTATTTCACCTTTGTACTCTTTGAGTACCTTTTTAGCGGTCTGATACTTGCTACGCAGTTTCCTGTAATCAGTCATCAGGTCACTGAAGGCATCTCCTAATTGCTTAAAGGTGAAGTCATCATAAGTATCAACTACAGGTTCAGTAGGTACCTGATCGGATGCCATAAAGTATACGTTTGCAGCGTCTTCTGATTGTTCGTCTTCTGAGTCGCTGGCTTCACTTTCATGCCATATGCTGGTATTGGCATATCTCCTAGATGTTGATCTCTTCAGGTTCCCTTTTTCATACCTGTTGCTCTTCTTGCTTGATAATAAGTTTGTGGGACAATCCTTCTTCATGTGTCCCTTCTTCTTGCAACCATAGCAGACAGCATCTTCTTGATACCAGTTGTTGTTCTCTTTGACTCTCTTTTTATGTCTCATGAATCTTTTGAACTTCCTTGCTAGGAGAGCTTGATCTTCAGCGTCAGATCCACTGCTGTCTGAGTCACCTTCAGCAGCTTTTCTGTCCTGAGCCTTGAGAGCGATCGTCTTCTCCTTTGGTGCAGGCTCTTCGAAATCTTGTAGCTCCAGTTCATGAGTGAGTAGTTTACCCATGAGTACTTCGAGGGACATAGTTGTGAGGTTGTTCCCTTCAATGATTGCAGTAGCCTTCGGAATCCAGTTCTTGGTAAGTGCTCGCAGGAGTTTGCGAATCTTTTCATGGTTACTGTAATCTTTGCCTAAGGAGGACAAAGGATTTACAATATCCAAGAATCTCTCGAACATTTGTGTAACTATTTCGTTGGGCTTCATCTTGAACGCCTCGTACTCTTGAGTAAGTCTGCTGACTTTAGATTCTTTGACTTGAGTCGTGCCTTCATGTGTGACCTCAAGTAGCTTCCACACTTCATTAGCCGTTGTACAGATTGACACCCTGTTAAATTCAGTTCTGTCTAAAGCACAAAAGAGAGCATTAATGGCACGTGCGTCAAGACTGGCCATTTTCTTTTCTTCCTCTGTATATCTGCTGTAGGGTTTTTCAACTAAAACTCCATCAACATTTATACGAGGTGGCTTTTGATAGCCATCAAAAACAATGGACCATAAATCAAAGTCAAGTGATTTCAAGAAGAAACTCATCCGTGTTTTCCAATAGGTATAGTTCGTACCATCAAACAGTGGGGGTCTGTTTGTGGCCTGGCCATCACTTGTGAATTTCACAGTTGCCATGTGTTGTGCTGTGATCTATATAACAGTTAATTAAGTGAATAAATAATTGCACTATTACCTTTGTTTTACCTGTAACATCCGCTTTGATACCAATTGTAGGAACGAAATAGTAAAGCATAATACTCTAGAGGGGGGATGAATAGAGTTGGCAGCGGAATAATGCTAATTAAAAATTGTTAGCAGCACAATCACAGAATATTAATCACAACTGAAATAAAGTAAAGACAGAGTTAAGAGAGCAAACGCAAAGACAGCGATGTATACTGGTATCCCTCAGTTGAGGACTAATCCAGTCGGTAGAACTCTTGCTACCAGTTGAATCCACTATTGGAAAAATTGCAAGTTTTCTTACGAAGTCCTTGCAACTTCTACAACGCGAGCTTTGATACGAAGAACTCGTCCAACTTCAAATGTGAAGAGGTATTCTTCAATCAAGCCTTCTGATTACAATCTCTCAGAAACTTCTAAACCGTACCGCACTGGCAAATCGACTAGAGGATTGTAATTGTCTTGGGATCTGAAGTTGAAAGCTCTAGAAAACTCTTTGAAAGACTAAAAGCTTTAGATAGAGAGAAGATTGAAAGTGAATGAGTGAGTTGAAATGATCGAAATCCTTTTCTATTTATAGGAATTTCAAAGACAGACTTCTGACAAAATTCGGGCAGAATTCGGACAGAACTCTATGAGCAAATCTCGGTCAAATCCGCAACTGCAGGAGGACCAAGTTCCAAGGATTCAAAATCACAACGGCCACTAACCGAACTCTGGCCGAACTCGGTCCGAGTTCTGTCAGGGTTTAGTCAGGGTTTAGTTAGGGTTTTGAAAAAGCTTTTTGGTGATTTTTGAAAACCTTTTTGTAAACCTTTTTGAGAGGTTATTTTAAAAACATTTAGAACTCATTTAAGGATAGCCTATTTGCCAGTACGACTCGGTGTACAACATATTCCTAGACTCAAATAAAATGAAAATATATTGCATAACGGTCTTGAATTCAGTGGATAGCCATTCTTGATCATGTTCAAGAGTCCGAGATGTCCCGACTAGCTTTGTATATCCAGACAGAGTTTATTCAATTATTAAAATCAGGTTTGACCATATGACCAAATGGGCCAACACAAATGACGATTTCTCGATCTAGTGTATTGAAAGACCCCTTCATTGGATGCATGGATTCGGTCTAAATATTATTGACTGGGATTACGAGATGCATTACGTCTTGGACGTTTCCTACCCCCAGTGCTTTGAGAAGTCATGTTAACAGAAGCATATAATAGTTCATCTTCATCTTCTATTATATGTTCAAGAGTTGAAGCATAGTTCAAACGATCGAAGATAGATCGTCGAGCCGATTGGCAACAACAGTTGTGACAACTTCATGTAGGCAGTGGCGATTTGAAGTACGATCTGGAGGCGAGGAAAATATTCCTGTAGTCTTTCGTCTTTGTGTAAGACGTTGCCGGAGATCAGTTACAACCACAGGACGAGAAGAAATCGAAGGAACATATTCCTTAATGATGTTAGGAACATGTCTCGTATTCTTCAGGTGTTTGGTTCCTTGAGTATACAAGGATGTACTCAACTCATTAGCATAGGTAGAAGGGTCTTTCTTTTCAAACTTTGGCTTTTGATGCAGATTGGCCTTTGGCATAGGGTTCTTGCGTTTTACCGAAGCTGATATTAGTTGACGCCTATTGAGATAAGCGCGTAAATCTGAAAATTCTGCCCCTGGTGTCTCTATTTGTGATACTTTCAATTTTCCTTGTTTGGATCTTAAAATTTTCAAGGTAGAAAGATCTTGACCAGACCCCATAGGAGCATGCAAGATACCTCTGTGATCAGTATTCTTTCCAGTATCAGAGATCCGAGGACCTCTGTTTACAGGAATGGAATCTGATACATCTTCCTCTGAGTCATAGACCAGGGAAGTTCGAGGAAAGACCAAAGGGGGTTTTCCTTTATTTTGAACAGGGTTAGCTAAGAAGTGTTTCCCTTTGTTCTGTTGTGTGATCATTTTAGGCATAGATTGTGCCAATTGAGGAAATGCCATAGGACTTTTTCCTTTGTTCTGTCTAGTGTTAGTATTAGGACATGAATTCTCTAAGTTCAGAACTTGAGAATTGGAAGAGGGTATAGCCAAAAGACTAGTTCTCTTAAGTTGCGCTGGAGTAGCAGATTGCTTGGGTTGCGTCATAGTCCTACGGACTACTGGTAGCGCCTTGGCAGCAACTTTGGTAGACTGTGCATGGGCAGCAGAGGGAGCAGATTGTGCCTTAGCAACAGAAACAGGCTGGACCGAAACCACTGAGGTGGATTGCGTCTTGGTCATTGAGCACTCAAGTTGTGCCTGGGCAACAGCGACTGTGGGGGATTTAGGAGTCCACACAGTCCTGTTCTTGGCGGTAGCCACCGTGCGCTTGTTGCTCTTGGTGTTGATCATATTCTCGTAGGTTGTCTGGTTGACTTGAACAACCAGAGTCTTATGCGTCTTGTCGATCGTCACAATGTCAATTGAGTTGTCACTTTCTCGTCGGAGGAGAAAGTCGTCCCAAGCAGAGTCGCCATTTTGTTTACAAAAAACAAAATTTTGTTTTATTCCAAACTTGTAAAAGAGTACAAAGTACAATGAATTTTGGAGAAGTACAACTTTAGGAATCTGATCAGAAGACGATCACTTTATCCCTTGGACTATGTGAACTTGAAGACTGTAGCCTCTAGATAATACAGCAGCAATTTTACAAGAGTTCTTGATCCCTGTCTGATGATGATTAGAAACTCTATTTAGAGTTCAGGAAATAACTATTTTAACAGTTATTCTGATGTGTGCGAGGCTGGATTGCACCATACTGGATTGCGCCAACCTCCTGTTGCACCAACTTCCATTCAGTTGTCAATCGTGTACTAACTGTATTTAGACGCGTGGCATCGTATGATTGAGATGCGCGTGGTCGTGTATAGGATAGTAGACACGTCTTGAGAGATTAGTGGCATGTGCGCCACGTCATCCTGCTTTAGAATATAAGTTGTCTCAACTTTATCAGGTTGTGCGAGCTTCAGTCAACAAGTCAAACTGCGCTTGATTTGAGCTGCGCCTACACACGTGGCAGCTTCTGATCAAAATTCGTTCAGGTTGCGCCCAGACGCAACTAAGGATTTTGTTTAGATTGCGCCTGGACGTAACTCACGAAGTGTACAAGACAGCTGTCCACCAACTTTTCCTTGAGCGGCATAATTTACGGGATTCGAAGAGATTTTCCTCGTTCACTATTGTGTCAGTCATCAGTATGGTCAGGTAATGATGACCATTAAGTGTCAGATACCATGTAAGCTTTGGTACAAAAAGATTGGGCACAGTCTGATATCAGGCGCAATCTGATTGGTGGCGCAGTCTGCTTCATATCAGTGGCGCAACTTGATTTTTGGAGCACAACTTGATCACTTATCAGTATTTTGAAGGCGCAACTTGATTTTTAGGCTCTACAGGCGTGCTAGTGGATTTGTAGTCTGCCGACGAGTAGGACACATTTCCAGCACCATGTCATGTGTTGCACCCTTCATGAACAAGATATTCGACCTGGATAACCTGGATGGTCTGCAGGGCTTGTGGCTGTCGGAGTAATCTCATTGCATCTTGCTAGTAACTAGGCCTGTGATAACCCTAGTTAGTTAAAGTATCAAGCCGTACTCATTGCTTGGCCGTAATTGATTGGATGGAGTTTAACCCAGTCTAGTCTTGTCCTGATCCTGTACAAGATCGTAATATGACCTGATTGTTTGTGTTTTACTTTATCGATAAATGGTGGAAAACCAAGTTCCGTTCAGACGAAGGGTTACAACCCCGGTCCTTGTTTGGTTTAAGGGTTGTAACTTGGTTATCTGAATAGTTCCATGGTTATCTTATCGTATATCATCATGATTTTCCATATCTCCAGTCCCTTATTATATGTTATTATATTTTATGCTAATTGCTGATTTTAGTTCTTAAGTGAAGCCTCCTTTGTGGCTCTTGCTCTTTCTGGGATCTGACCTAGCTGGTTTTGTATGGCCAGATACCGGAGTAGCTCCAGAGGATCTCCCTATCTTTCAGCCAGATGGTGACCACTAGGCGTAACCAAAGCAACGAGTGGGTTTCCCTTTTGTTCTTCCACTTTATTGTAAAAATTATTCTTTTGAGACGTTTAGCCGACGAGAATGTGTTAGCTCGTATTGCACTTTATTTACTGTCTGCATACGGGCTGTAACATGATTGACGAATCCTAGGGTTGATCATGTATGACTGAAACTCTTGCTAGTCTTCATATTTTGTACGACTAGCTTCATGATCATCCAAATATATAATGTATGGGACGCCTTACTATTGTATATTTGATGCTCTAACATCTTGTAACTGCTTTTACTTGCTTGAGATTGAGACAATAGGCTTGTTCATGACCATAAGAGACTGATGGCTTGTAGTTAAACCCTCATGTATCTAGACAGCCGTGACCGTATGGCGAGGTGGATTCCATTTTAATATACGTAGCTGGCTATGTATGCCTGTCACGCCCCAGAACCAGAATACTGGAGAGCGGGAGCGGACATAGCCAGCTACGTATATTGAAATGGAATCCACCTCGCTATACGGTCACAGCTGTCTAGATATGAGGGTTTACTACAAGCCAACGGTCACTTAAGGTCAAGCCTATTGTCTCAATCTCAAACAAATAATATAATTACAAGATGTTAGATCACCAAATATACAATAAAAGGCATCCCAAATATTACATATTCAGTTGATCATGAAGCTAGTCGTACAAAATACGAGGACTAGCAAGAGTTTAGTCATACATGATCAACCCTAGGATTTGCTAATCATGCTACAGCCCGTAGGCAGACAGTGAGTAAATGTGCATCGAGCTAACAGGTGCTCGTCGGCTAAACGCCTCAAAAGAATAAATTTACAATAGAGTGAACGAAACAAAATTAAAAAAACCCACTCGTAGCCCGGGTTCCTTCTAGTCGCCACCATCGGGCTGGAGGTTTGGTAGATCCTCAGGTGCTGCTCCGAAATCTGGCCACACAAAACCAGCTGGGTCAAACCCCAGAAAGAGCAAGTGCCACAAAGAAGGCCACAAAATAAGAACAAAGCCAGCATATCAGAACATAAGAAAATGGAAGAAAGTACAGGTAATAAAAGTACAGCAGGGCAATTGACGACTAGGGACAGGGAACCATTCCGGGAGCCAGGTTACAACCCGTAAACCAAACAGGGACCGTGGTTGTAATCTTTCGCCTGAATAGCACTTGTCTCTACCCATTTATTGCTAAAGATAAGTAAACAATCGTGCAGTGCCAGGGTACAGGGACTAGACAAGACTTGACAAGGCTGGACACCATTCATTCGCAAGCGGCCAAGCAAATACTACGGCTTGCTACTTAACTAACTAGGGTTATCACAAGCCTAATTACTAACAAGATGTAAGTGAGAATTTCCCAGTCCCAAGCCCTGCAAACTATCTAGTTATCCTTCCGCGGGGTTGAGAGTATGGTTGGGTACATCGCCCAGGAGACGATATACCCTTAGGTGACTTAGAGGGTGCAACACATAACAATGTGCTGGAAATGTGCCCTACTCGTTGGCAGGCTATAAGTCCGTTTAAATGCGCCCAGATAACGAGATTGCCTGTGACTGGAAATTCTCCATGAACTATAGTTTGATCTAATCATTAGCCTAATCCATATTTAGTACGAATCCCTGGCCGTGGTACCCAGGAAGTCTCGTCCTAGACATGATGCAAGATAAGACAGGTAGATTTGCACAAGCAACTAGAAAGAACACCCACGGCGTCTGGGGCAAGTCAAGTTAGTTAAGCTAGCTATCATAACAGCATCGAGTTACCAGGTTATCAAGTCAAGTCAAGTCAGGAGAGCGCCACGGCGGGCCACTATCAAGATATCAAGTTACAGGAGATTAATTACAGGTCACAGGTTACAAGTTAAAAGCCACAAGTTACAAGCACCCAACAAGTTACTGCCAAAATCTGAGAATGCTAGCCATAAATTAAAATACAGAAAATTTGTGTCAAGGCGTGCCGGGTCAAGTCAAGTCGTGTTGTGGGCAAGAAATCTCAGAAAAACACAAATCAACAAGAGAAGGCAAGGACCAAGGGAAACCAAGGGACAAGGTATGCTAGGTCAAGGGACAGCCCATGGGCGTGGCCAAGTGCGCAGGGGCCAATGCGCCGGGGGCGCAGGGTCCAAGTGCACTGGGGGCCAAGGGCGCAGGGGACAATGGCACAGGGGTCGGTGGCGCAGGAGCCAATGGCGCAGGGGTCGATAGCGCATGAGCCAATGGCGCAGGGGCCGATGGCGCAGTAGCCAATGGCGCAGGGGACGATGGCGCAGGGGGCGCAGCGCGGTCGACTGGGCGCGCTCGAGCGCAGGCCAGCAAGCGCGCAGGGGCCAAGCGCGCAAGAGCGCAGCGCGGTCGGCTGGGCGCGCTCGGGCGCAGGCCAATAAGCGCGCAGGTCAGCGTGCGCGGGCGAGGGCAGCACGGAGGAGCAACCAGCGCTAAAGAGCACGGCACGGGGAGCAGCCTGGCGCTAAACAGCGCGGCTGGAGAGGTCTTCTTCTCCAAACAAGCCGAGAACACCCTCCAAGAACACTAAAAATCCCAATTTCCATAACTTGACCAATTCAAAACCAAATTTGGATTTTCAAAGTTCTAACTTGAGTAAAATTAAATTCTCTTCCACATGGAAGCATCAAAAAAAAAAATTAATTTTAATAGATCAAAACCAAGAAAATCCAAAAATAGCTAACACTTAGATCTAAAACAATGGAGACTCCAAATCACAAAATATCAAGTTCTAATATTGTTCTCCATGGCCTAATCTAGCTAATAGACAAATAAAATATGGTGCTTATTTGTTGGCAAGGTGCACTTGCCTATGGTGTTGGTGGAGGAAGGAGAAAGAAGAAGATGGAGAAATTAATAGAAATTATGGAGGAGAGAGAAAGTTAGGTGGGGAATTTAATGAGGGTGGGTTGTGGTGGAATGAGGGTGGAGCATAGGCTAAAGTGTTCCATGGGGTTAAAATTAAATCAAACCAAACCAAACCAACTAAAATCGAGCCGAGTCGAAACCCAAAATACGAGAAAACCCAAAATTTCACAAGTCGAGAAAAATAAAAATGCAGGCCAAAATCCAACTACGAGTATAAATATGAAATACGGGAAACGGGGGTGACAACTCTACCCACCTTAAAAGAATTTCGTCCTCAGAATTTAATCAAGGAGCTAGAGATTGCCATGGCAAGCTGTTTGCCATTGATTGTAAAAGAACAGAACAATTATCGGAGGACTGAACTTAGACTCGCAATACAAACTCGCTCGTACAAAGAAAGCCTAGGGACGAAAACCTAGGTACAGCAGACTAAGTACGATTGTTTATTTTTGATTCTGGGGGGTGACGATAGAGGCTCGGGAAAGCGACGGCCGCTCTGCCTTACTCCTTGGACGATCGGTATGCAGCCTTGGCTCGGGGAAGATCTGCTCGACGTTGACGAAGAAAGGCTCTTCTTACTCTCCTCGGGTTGCTCTCCTGGCTTCTCTCTCTCTGTGATTATCAAGAAAAAGGGGGAGCTCTCTCTGTGTATATCTCTCTCTTCTTCTTTTTTTGTTATTCTTTTTGTTGCCGACCTCTCCTCTCTCTCTTTTTTTTCAAGGGAATGATGCTGACTATTTATAAGAGTGGGGGGGTGATCATTAGGGTTTGCTAATGATTATCTGTTTGGAATGTCGGCGCTCCTTCATTCTATCTGAACCCTTGATCCTGATTATAGTGAATCTCGACCATTAACGCGGATAGCATCGTATCTCATGAGCAATTAATGCTAGCTGTTTTAAATCCTCGTGATTGATTATGCCAATGTCTGATTGCTCGCCACGTGTCCCATTAGCTTGATGATAAATGATATGCCCTGATCTCAGTAATTATGACGATGATGTCAAATATATTCGTTGAGATTCTGTTAAATCTTTTGTTGTTCCCATGCCACGTGTCTTAACTGTGAGTCCTGTCAGAGCCGCATAGGATTGACTATCCTCGAACCGTAGAGAGATACTCTTTGTAAGCCACATAGGACGATGCTTCATCGAGCCGCATATGTGTAATCTTTGTGAGCCGCATGAGCTGGTGTTGTATTGGGCCGCAGGGAATGTGTTCCCAGGGAGCCGTATGAGCTAGCGTTGTATCGAACCGCATGGAACGGGTTCTCAGGGAGTCGCATATGACTGATTGCCATGTGGCAATCTGGGACTTCTGTCGGATTTGGTCAAAGATTTTTTTCTTTTCCCGAGGAGTCAGTCATTATGGCAAGGCCATTATGAAACTTTATGTCAGGGCCGCCACAGTGAATCGTGCTGGAATAATAAATGAGGCCACTCCTCAAACGACCAGCTGTAGGGAAAGATCACACATGGCGTCCATCGAGCCGCATATGCCTTGCTGAACCGCATACGCTCCCGAGCCGCATGCGATTGAGAGTCTTCTTTCAACCGCATAGGGCCGCTCCTGGGTGAGCCGCATAAGCTTCTTACTCAGAGCCGTATGGATCATTATTCTAATATTTTCCATGCTTCTACAGGACCCCCTTCAAAGTTTTCAATTTGTAAAAATTGGAATACTTTGAACAAGAAGCATGGCCCCGTTCATGCTGCATAGGATTTTTCTGTCTGCCTGAGCTTCCTAGCCGCATAAGTGCCTTAGCCGCATAAATTCATCTGGCCGCATAAACTGGTTGCCACGTGTCCTGAACACGTGTGCAAATCTTCATTAAGTGCCTTTGATTTGATTTAACGCCGCCTTTTGGGGGAGGATCCCAAGAGTCGGTTTTGTCTTGACCGAAGCATTTTGCCTTTATTCTTTGGGGGCGGCACGTAATCCGAGGCATACTCCGAGACGTCTGTTCATTTCGTGAGTCTCTTTTGCCTATAAATAGGAGTCTTTAAGCCTCTTGGGATTTTTCTTTACCTTCTCTCTTTGCTCTGTTTTTTTTCTTCTTTTTTTTTCTTTTTAATTTTTGCAAGGGGGTGTGATCCCTGCTGATGTAGCCTTTTGATTTTTGAATAAATGAGCATGTTTCAACTCATCTTTTCTTTCTTGTACTTGCGGTATTTATGGAATTTGGACTTGCTGGGGGATTTATTTGTGGACCTGTTATCCTAGGCGTACCTTGGTTTTAGATACGGATAACAGTTTAGATAGGATGTCCGGGACAGCCACGGCAAAGTGGTCATGGATGTTCTCGGTACTGGGGGAAGGAATGCCGTAGAGCAGCTGGGCTCCCGGGGCATGGTAAGATGGTGGATTTATGCTAAGAAGCTTAGCGAATGAATATTTGTGGACCTATTACCCTTGGCGTACCCTAGTTCAGGATGCGGATAATGGGGTGAAAGGGAACCGATCACATTTGCTCAGAGGTTATGATGACATGGCAAACATGAAGGTTGTATCGTGAAATCTTCCTGCTCAGCGGTAATGAGAACATGGCAGGAGAGACTTTACGGAAGCTATTTGTGGTCAACAGAGGACATTTGTGGTCAACAGAGGACATTTGTGGTCAACAGAGGACATTTGTGGCCAACAGAGGACATTTGTGGACCTATTATCCTTGTCGTACTCCGGTTGTGGGTACAGATAATAGGTTAAAAGAGGACCGACATACTTGCTCAGAGGTAATGTGGACATGGCAAATATGACGATTTCTTCGACGGAGCCTTCCCACTCAGAGGTAGTGAGGACATGGCAGGAGTGGGCTCAATGAAGATTGGGTACATAGAACGACTCAGAGGTAGGAGAACGTAGAAGTTCTATGCGAGGGGGCGATTTATTTTTGGTGGAAGTGAAGACGACTTAGAGGTAATGAGGACATGGTCGTTTCGGAAATTGGTGGATCAACTACCCTTTTTGTGCACTGGGAGTGCGGGTAATGAATCCTGAGGGAGGATCTCTGCCAGGAAGAAAGTTCAGAGGTATAATCATACTTGACTTACTATCTGAAAGAGTGACCGGAATGTAAGTTCAGAGGCACCAGCTGGTACATAACTTGGTAATTTGGACTATTGAGGGAGTGGGAGTTCAGCGGCACCAGCGGGTGCATGGCTCGATAATCTGAAATAGGGTGGATGAGAGTTCAGTGGTACTAAAGGGGTACATGACTTGATAATCTGGAGAATGATGGGTGAGAGTTCAGTGGTACTAAAGGAGTACATGACTCGATAATCTGGAGAATGATGGATGAGAGTTCAGTGGTACTAAAGGAGTACATGACTCGATAATCTAGAGAATGATGTTCAAACATAGTATTTCTTCAGGAACTTGCCATTGACGGGCAACATGAGCAAGTCTCCGTTCTGCTTAGCGAGGCGGTAGGCGCCGTTGGAGAACACGGTCTCGATGACAAATGGACCTTCCCATTTTGGCTGGAACTTACCGGTGGTCTTGTGAGTCATGACCATCGGCCTCCGGAATGCCAGAACAAGATCACCCACTTGGAATGTTCTGATTTTAACTTTCTTGTTGAAGGCTCCGGAGATGCGTGCTTGGTATAGCTCGATCCTTTGCTGAGCTAGGAGGCGCTTTTCATCTAAAGCCTCCAACTCTTGTAGTCGTCGTCGGTAGTTATCATCCGTCGTCAATTGATAAGTGAGGGCGACGCGGAGTGAGGGGATCTGAGTCTCCAAAGGGAGGACTGCCTCGCTCTCGTACACCAGAGAGAATGGTGTATTCCCGGTGGCCGTTCGAACCGTGGTGCGATAAGCCCATAAGCACTCGCCGAGCTTCTCGTTCCAGTCGCGTTTGTTGGAGGAGACAAACTTTTTGAGGAGCTTGATGATTGTTTTGTTGAATGCCTCTGCCAACCCGTTTGCTGCCGGGTTGTATGGTGTCGAAGCGACATTCTGAATGCGGTGCTTATCGCAGAATCGGTAGAATGCATGGCTTATAAACTGTGGACCATTATCATGGATGATTCTTCGTGGTAGTCAGAAGCGGTAGATAACGTGATCCCTAAGGAAGCTTATCACGTTTGAAGTTTTAACTTCTGCGAGTGGGACAGCTTCCGCCCATTTGGAGAAATAATCAGTGATCGCAAGTATGAAGCGATGTCCTCGGGAGGAAGGTGGGGTGATTGGACCAATGATATCCATTCCCCATGCTTCGAATGGCCAGGACGCTACTGTCGGATGTAGAAATTCGGATGGTCGGTGAATGAAGTCTGCGTGGCCTTGGCAGGCCTTGCATTTTCTGGCATAATCTATTGTATCTGCCACCATCGTGGGCCAGTAGTAGTGTCACGCCCCAGAACCGAAATACGGAGACGGACTAGGCCAGCTACACCATATGAGGTACGTAACATCATACGGCGATCGTGGCTGTCGAGAGACTAGGGGGTACATGCTACAAACAAGTCTCCTATGGTCCCACAGAGTTCTATGTCTCAATCAATCAAATTACATCAGCAAAAGATGAGCATTAAAGATAAAGCAGTAAGGCGTCCCCGACGCTGTATCAAAATGATCATGAGAGACTAGCTTCATAATTTAGCTATCTCGGAGAGTCAGGAGTACAAAATTATACACAGCTACAGTCTGTTTAATTACAATTATGTACTGACACAAAATATCAAGTAATCCGGCTAACAGGTGCCGGTGGCTAAACGCCGCAAAAGTATAAGCAGGAGTGGTGGAAAAGAAACCCACTCGAGTCCCCGAACTGCCATGCTCCTAGTATGCACCATGGATGTCAGGGAGGAAGATCGTGTCCTCTGGCTCTGCTACGGGATCTGGCCAAACAAAACCAGCGGGGTCAGCCCCGAATAGCAAGTACCGCCAAAGGGGCACAAGAGTTAAGACTAAACCCAGTTAATAGAATGAATGATAATAGTAATACTTATGCTACCATTATAGGGTGGCGCCACATCCTCGAACCCATATGGCACACTTACAACCAAACAAGGACAAAAGGTGCCGCATGGAGTCGGGACGCGTCGTACTCTATAACTTTCGCATAAGTTAAAGGGTATAAACAATAAAATCTCCTGATCGTGACTTCGGTCGATAGCCTATCGCAGCACAATAACCAACCCAACAATCAAACAAGAACATGGGTTGGATCATGTACCACGATAAACCATGTTCCTCGGTCATTCACAGAAGTAGCACTTCACAACCAGAATAAGTCTTCCGTTCATAACTTCGGTCCACAGCCTATCATAGTACGATCACCAACCCAACAATCAAACAAGAACATGGGTTGGATCACGTACCATGACAGTCCGCTTCCCTCAGTTACTTCCGAAAATGGCTAAAACCTAGATCTACAAAGATTAAAGCTTCAAAATAGAAAACTTCAAGTTCTAAACTAGTATAGAATAAGGAGAAGAACATATTTTGACAAATAATTTTGTAAGAAAACATCAACAATATTTATGGATCCATCTCTTGAGCAAGTTGGTACTTGCCTTGGTTGGTGGAGGAAAGTAAATGAGAGAAAAATAAATGAAAGGAGAGAGAATGAGTTGAGTTATTATATAGAATCTTGAACCCATGGGTTCATGATGAACCAAGGTGAACCAAGAATAGTTTCCCCAAATGAGCCAAAACTGTAGGCCCAAATGCAGATAATAAATTACGAAATAATATTATATATTTTTTTTTGAATATTTTTGGGAAATACATGAAGAAATACAGCATATAAATACAGTATAAATACAAGGTAGATACGGTTTATCGGTTTACGTATTAAAATACGTATTCCAGGATCGGGGAGTGACATCTCTACCCTTCTTAGAAAAATTCCGTCCTCGGAATTCCAGCCAAGACAGGATAGTAAAACCAGGGCAAGCAAGGCACAATCGTATACAAGTTAACTATCATAGCAGTTATTATCATACATCACAAGGTACAAAACAAGCAGGTGCAGATAAGCATGGAATCGTGTCAATAAGGTGCAAGAAGATACCTTATCAGTCAAACAAATACGGATACCGAGATCTGATCTCGTCCTCGCGCTCCCAGGTTGACTCTCCCAGAGAGTGATGGTTCCAAGAAATACGGACAAGGCTGATCGTCCGATTCTTGAGTACCTTCTCTCGTCGGTCTAAAATAGATACGGGTTGTTCCTCGTAAGTTAGGTCGGTACCAACGACTAACTCAGAATGATCAAGGATATGACTCGGATCCGGGACATACCTACGTAACTGGGACACATGAAACACATCATGTATGCCAGTTAACGAAGGCGGAAGGGCAAGTCGATAAGCCACATCGCCTACCCGAGCGAGAATCTTAAAAGGACCAACGTATCTTGGACTAAGCTTTCCTCGGGTTCCAAATCTGATGATACTCCGAGTAGGTAAAATCCGCAGAAATACTTGGTCGCCCGCTCTGAACTCTAGAGGCCTACGATGCTGATCTGCCCAATGACGATGTCGGTCCTGCGCAACTCGAAGGCGTTCTCTGACCAACTTAACTATCTCCACAGTCTGTGTGATCATCTCTGGTCCCAACAACTTTCGTTCTCCAACGTCGTCCCATGCCAAAGGGGACCTGCACTTCCTTCCATACAATGCTTCGAACGGGGCCATCTGAATGCTAGCCTGATAGCTGTTGTTATAGGAGAACTCCACTAGATGAAGGTGATCCTCCCAAGATCCGCCAAAATCCAAGGTACATGCCCGTAGCATATCTTCTAACGTCTGAATGGTTCTTTCTGATTGCCCGTCAGTTTATGGATGATAAGCA
The DNA here is from genome assembly GCA_029216955.1 of Iris pallida. Classification (NCBI taxonomy): domain Eukaryota; kingdom Viridiplantae; phylum Streptophyta; class Magnoliopsida; order Asparagales; family Iridaceae; genus Iris; species Iris pallida. Next base: position 11,576,554 of record JANAVB010044216.1, on the reverse strand, counting down.
GTACTGAATCTCAACTTGGTTCCCAAACTTTGGTGTAAGCTCCGCCAAAAATGGGAAGTAAACCGCGTATCCCGATCTGATATTATACTAACTGGAACACCGTGCTGCCTTACTATCTGCTTCATGTACATTTCTGCTAACTGCTCAGTAGTCTGTCCAACTCGGAAGGGAAGGAAATAAGCGAACTTCGTGAGTCGATCTACTATTACCCAGACTGCATTCTTGCCAGCCGGGGTTCTAGGTAAACCGGTCACAAAATCCATCGTGATGTGCTCCCATTTCCATTCTGGGATAGAAAGCGGCTGTAGCAACCCTGCTGGTCTCTGCTGCTCGGCTTTCACCTGCTGACATACCAGACACTTGGATACAAATCTCGCTATCTCTCTTTTCATGCCATTCCACCAAAAGAACTGCCTGATATCTCGATACATCTTCGTTCCTCCTGGATGAATGGAGTAAATAGAACTATGAGCTTCGGACATAACTTCTTGCCGAAGGTCTCCACTCGGTACACAGAGTCTGTTTCCAAACCTGAGCGTACCATCTTCATGAATCACTAACTCCTTCCTACGGCCTGATTCACACTCCGACCGTAACTTCTGAATCTGTGGATCTCCTGCTTGTGCTGCCCTTATCCTCTCTACTAAGGTTGACTGAATCTGCATACTGGTCATTCTTCCTATATCCCCTGGCAAAACTACTTCGATTCCCATACTCTGAAGGTCTTCTAAAATATGCTTCTGCGAGGTCAGGATAAAGGCACTGTTTCTCCTACTCAGTGCATCTGCAACTATATTCGCCTTGCCTGGATGGTAATGAAGATCTAAATCAAAATCCTTCAGCAGTTCTAACCATCTTCTTTGCCTCATATTCAAATCTCGTTGCGTGAATACGTATTTCAAACTCTTATGATCAGTATAAATCTCTACCCGATCCCCGTACAAATAATGCCTCCACAACTTGAGTGAAAACACCACAGCTGCTAACTCCAAATCGTGAGTCGGGTAATTCTTCTCATGGTCTCGAAGCTGTCGAGACGCATATGCTATCACCTTTCCGTGCTGCATCAATACACATCCAAGGCCCTTCCCAGATACGTCACAATATACTGTAAAGCCTCCCGCTCCTACCGGAAGCGTCAAGATCGGGGCTGAGATCAACCTCTTCTTCAATTCTTTAAATGATGCCTGACAGCTAGCTGACCAAACAAACTCCACGTCCTTGTGCGTCAAATGCGTTAAGGGCGCAGAGATCTTGGCAAAGTCTGCCACGAACCTTCTCTTGTAACCAGCTAATCCCAAGAAACTTCATACTTCTGCAACCGTTCTCGGGACTGGCCAATGCTCTACGGCCTCAATCTTCTTCGGATCCACTGACACTCCTGCCCCAGAAATTACATGCCCCAGGAACGAAATGTGATCTAACCAGAATTTACACTTGTCGAGCTTCGCATAAAGTTAATGCTCCCTCAATGTCTGCAAGACAGTCCTAAGATGTTTCTCATGCTCCTCTTCACTGCTGGAATAGACAAGAATGTCATCTATGAACACCACCACAAATTTATCCAAATACGGCAGAAAGATGTGGTTCATTAAATCCATGAATACTGCGGGGGCGTTGGTTAGTCCAAAGGGCATTACTAAAAACTCATAATGCCCGTATCTAGATCAGAATGCTGTCTTCGGTATGTCTTGCTCCCGGACTCTTACTTGATAGTATCCTGACCGAAGATCGATCTTGGAAAAGACGCTGGCCTTGCTCAACTGGTCAAACAGGTCATCAATCCTTGGTAGTGGGTACTTATTCTTCACTGTTACTGCATTCAGCTTGCGGTAGTCGATGTACATCCTCGTCGACCCATCCTTCTTGGGAACTAGAATCACTGGCACGGCCCAGGGCGATTTACTGTCTCGGATGAATCCCTTAGACTTCAACTCTTCCTCATGTTGATACAACTTATCCTGTTCTGACGGCGACATTCTGTAAACTCTGTCTGCAATAGGCCTCGTTCCAGGGTTCAACTTAATGCTAAATTCTACCTCTCTGACTGGGGGTATCCCTGGGAGCTCATCAGGAAAGACGTCGAGAAAATCTTCGACCACTCTCGGAATCTGTCATGGCTCTGACACTGCTGCTGAGATGACGCCTCCGGCCTGATTCTTTAAGGTTCGAGTAAAGATGAACTGCTCCATCCTAGGAATGCTGAATATGACCCTACCTCCTCTACAATCAATGGTCGCATGACTGTCTCTCAACCAGTCCATGCCAAGAACAACATCAAAATTCCCCATAGGGAATTCAATCAATGATGCGGGCAATAAATGCCCATACACCACTACCGGACATGAAAAGCACACTCTGCTCACTTCTATGAGCCCATTGCCGGTGAGTATATCCATCCTCTCCGGCAATACCTCAAACACTAGTCCAATCCGTGTAGCATATTGTGCAGAGATGAATGAATGAGCAGCGCCTGAATCAAATAATGCTACAGCGGGAAATGAGGTGACGAGAATTTTACCTACCACCACGTCACTAGACGCTAGAGCCTCTCCCAAGGTCAATGTGAGAGCCTGGCCCCGCGGAGCCCCTTGTTGCGGCCTTCCTCGACCATGCTGTTGCTGCCTCTGAGGGCCTTCGGCTTCCTGTGCCTGGCGGAACATCTGAGCCTGCGTTGGTAGATGCTGGGCTAGGGGCCTTACTGCTAATACTGGCCCTCCACTCGGGGTTGCCGCCGGAGCTGGCAATGCTGGAAATTGCTGAGCTGGCCCTCCTGGCCTCTGCACCATAGGACAAGTAGAAATACGGTGGTCTGGACTACCACACCTCAAGCATAAGCCATTCGCTGACCGGCACACCACCCTCGTGTGCCCTGCCTTCCCACAGAATGTACAGCCCTGGGGTGCTCCCTGACGCTGTTGCTGGTTCCTCGGCTGCTGATGCCGAACTGGCACTGTATTAGTAGACACGACCGTCCTCCGCGGTGCTCCTGCATCATGAATACCTACACCGGGTGCTGGTGCCGATGTTCGCTGCATTACTCCTCCTCCAACCTGAGAATGAGATCTTTTCTGACCTCCTGTCCTCGATGCCAACCTCTGCTGGGTAAGCTCGTGCCTCCGGGCTGCCGTCAAGACAGCGTCAAACGTCTGGTAGTCGTGTCCTTCCACAAGCTGCAATAATTCCAAATGAAGTCCCTGCTGGAACCTCATAGCTTTCTCTGGCTCCGTTGCCACCATTGCTGGCGCGAAACGGCACAATCTGCAGAACTCTGCTGCATACCCATCTACAGTCTTGCCTGCTTGCTTGAGACTGATGAACTTCTGCTGGAGCTCATATCGAGCTACTACGCCAAAATACTTGGCCTTGAATCTGTCACTGAAGGTGGTCCAACGAACAGGGCATCTTGTACCAACTTCTTCTGATGCCCACCAGTCGCGGGCAAGATCCTGAAGTACCAGTTTGACCTGATCAACCTTCTCATCATCTGGAACCTTGGCTGCCACAAGAATGGCTTCGATGTCTTGAATCCATGCATCCGCAGTGATGGCATCCTTCGTGCCATCGAAATACCTCGGGTTCAAGCGACGGAACCTTCCTGATGCTCCCGAGTCAACCCCGGCACTCCTCTCAAGAGCTAACTGAATTCCTTGGTTCAGCAACACGTTCTGCTCCTGCTGCCGAGTCTGTTGCTGTTGGTTAGTGACAAGAAACCCCCGGATGATCTCCAGGAGTGCTACGGCGTCTGGTACTGCCGTCGCTGCTGGTGCTGCAGGGGTTTCAATAACCTGCGGCTGCACTGCCTCTGGTTCCCTTTCTGCTCGTGCCTGCACTGGAGAAGGTTCTCTCCACTGTTGCTGCCCAGTCGAGCCATGCTCTTGCTGCTCTTCCTCATGGGCCTCACCCGCTACTGAGAATGAAGCACCCCTATAGAGAAGAATATAAGATTATCAAGTCCGGACGAGGAAGATTTCGAGGATACAAGTCAGGTTAGAGATCAAAGCAAGGACAGAGAATTCGAAACAGAATTTCAAGGGGAACAAGTTTTGATTGAGACTCCTAATAATTCACAATACCCCACAAGTCTGAAAATCAGACCTGCATGGGCCACCACTAAAACCTTGTCACGCCCCAGTACCGAAATACAGAGACGGACTAGACCAGCTACACCATATGAGGTACGTAACGTCATACGGCGATCGTGGCTGTCGAGAGACTAGGGGGTACATGCTACAAACAAGTCTCCTATGGTCCCACAGAGTTCTATGTCTCAATCAATCAAATTACATCAGCAAAAGATGAGCATTAAAGATAAAGCAGTAAGGCGTCCCCGACGCTGTATCAAAATGATCATGAGAGACTAGCTTCATAATTTAGCTATCTCGGAGAGTCAGGAGTACAAAATTATACACAGCTGCAGTCTGTTTAATTACAATTATGTACTGACACAAAATATCAAGTAATCCGGCTAACAGGTGCCGGTGGCTAAACGCCGCAAAAGTATAAGCAGGAGTGGTGGAAAAGAAACCCACTCGAGTCCCCGAACTGCCATGCTCCTAGTATGCACCATGGATGTCAGGGAGGAAGATCGTGTCCTCTGGCTCTGCTACGGGATCTGGCCAAACAAAACCAGCGGGGTCGGCCCCGAATAGCAAGTACCGCCAAAGGGGCACAAGAGTTAAGACTAAACCCAGTTAATAGAATAAATGATAATAGTAATACTTATGCTACCATTATAGGGTGGCGCCACATCCTCGAACCCATATGGCACCCTTACAACCAAACAAGGACAAAAGGTGCCGCATAGAGTCGGGACGCGTCGTACTCTATAACTTTTGCATAAGTTAAAGGGTATAAACAATAAAATCTCCTGATCGTGACTTCGGTTGATAGCCTATCGCAGCACAATAACCAATCCAACAATCAAACAAGAACATGGGTTGGATCATGTACCACGATAAACCATGTTCCTTGGTCATTCACAGAAGTAGCACTTCATAACCAGAATAAGTCTTCCGTTCATAACTTCGGTCCACAGCCTATCATAGTACGATCACCAACCCAACAATCAAACAAGAACATGGGTTGGATCACGTACCATGACAGTCCGCTTCCCTCAGTTACTCACGAAAGGTAATAGGATACAAGCAAGTCATTTTTACGGCCAATCAATTCTACGCGTTTCTAGTGGAACGAGGTTATCCTCGCGTCATGTTATTAGAAAATCCTCAGATCATATCTTTCCAGCAAGGCTAGCCAATCCAGGGGTTCGCGTAGACAGGTATGATTGAGCACAGGTCCCTCGTAAGGCCACCTTGCTAAAACATATAATATGTAGCAGGAATTGATCGGATACAGTCATCCACTCGTTGCAGATGACACAGTATCCGTGGAGACCAGCCGGCGCGTCAAGACAGCATCTCAAGGCGGCTGGTGTAACACGATCTCGGGATTTTGCCCTCCCCATGCATCTAGTATATTTAGTTGCCTAGTTTAACCCTAGGTGAAAACTTGGACTCACATGCTGTGGCCTGCATGATTATCCTCCTAAGGTCGTACTTTAGTACGAGTACCCTAAAGAGGATCCATGTCAATCAGTATGTCAACATGTTCTACCCTCCTTAGTGTAACGCATCATTGCAAATACGCCACGTGGAGTTACGAGTCTTTTGTCGAGCATGAACAAGGACTGGGATATTCATGTACATGTGTCAGGTAGGAACACTTTGTTCTCCGGGTCACATTAGTGCTCATATCATGCTCGGGACAAAAGGCGTAAGGATATAAAATGGGCATATAATATATATATATATATATAATAATAATAATAATAATAATAATAATAAGGTAACAATATAGGGCACAAAAGTCCATGCGGCCCAAGGGGAGTGAGTCCATGCGGCCGGGTCAATACTGGTTCATGCGGCTGGGACTACACGCTCATGCGGCTCAGAGAGCCCCAAGGCGCATGCGGCTGGAAGGTCGGGTTCATACGGACGAAGGGGTGTCAGCGTATGCGGCTACGAAGGGAGCAATCGCCAAGCGGCCGGGGTTCAACAGCATATGCGGCTCAGAGTCAGACGAAGCCTTATGCGGCTGAGCATGGGCGATACATATGCGGCTGGGTGATGGATGAGCTTTATGCGGCCCAAAACAGTGGCGCATATGCGGCTGGGTGCAAAAGAACTCATGCGGCTGCGAAGGCTAGCCGTATGAAGTCCATGCGACAGGGGCTCATGCGGCTGGGTCTGAACAAGGCTATGCGGCTGCGAAGGGCTTTCCATGCGGCCGAGCTCGAACGAGTCTCATGCGGCTGGATAGGCCATGCGGCCAGAGACTCGCCGCATGAAGATTCATGCGGTCAAGTACTGCTCTTCTTCTCCACTTGACCGAGAAGAGAGGCCAAGCAACCGTGGTTTCCAAACTACACAAAACCTTCATCCGGAGCCCAAATCGGAACTTCCTTAGGTCAAAATGGGGTAGAACAAAATTCTCTACAACATGGAACCATCCAAACTTAAAAATAATAAAGTTTGCTAGATCAAAACCAAAAAATCCGAAAATGGCTAAAACCTAGATCTACAAAGATTAAAGCTTCAAAATGAAAAACTTCAAGTTCTAAACTAGTATAGAATAAGGAGAAGAACATATTTTGACAAATAATTTTGTAAGAAAACATCAACAATATTTATGGATCCATCTCTTGAGCAAGTTGGTACTTGCCTTGGTTGGTGGAGGAAAGTAAATGAGAGAAAAATAAATGAAAGGAGAGAGAATGAGTTGAGTTATTATATAGAATCTTGAACCCATGGGTTCATGATAAACCAAAGTAAACCAAGAATAGTTTCCCCAAATGAGCCAAAACTGTAGGCCCAAATGCAGATAATAAATTACGAAATAATATTATATTTTTTTTTTAAATATTTTTGGGAAATACATGAAGAAATACAGCATATAAATATAGTATAAATACAAGGTAGATACGGTTTATCGGTTTATGTATTAAAATACGTATTCCAGGATCGGGGAGTGACAAGTAGCCCATCCGGCGAAGGCGGTCTTGCAGCTTAGGGCCAGGCTGATGGGCCCCGCAGACACCGTCATGAGCCTCTTGTATGGCTTCTTTGGCTTCTGCGTTCGACAAGCACCGAAGTAGTAATCCGTCGTAGGAGCGGCGATACAGCATTTTCGTCTCTGTATCATAGAAGAACCTGAGAGAACGCCGTCTGATAGAAGTAGCCTCCTTCGGGTTCTCGGGCAGGATGTCGTAGACCACGAAGTCTATGAATGGTTGTCTCCAGTCTGGCGCTTCGTCGATCATCTGAGCAGAATAACTTGCCATGGCTTTAACGTTGTTCTTGGGACAGACCAGTTCGTGGCCTATCACATCAACCGAGTGATGCGCTTGGTTCGGCACTGCTAAGGAAGCGGCAAGGCCTGCTAGGGCATCGGCTTCGATATTTTGAAGCCTGGGGACGTGTTCGATGAAGAATCCCTCGAATGAGGAGATAATGTTGATTGCTATTTGATGGTAGGGGATCATGTCTTCATGGCGGACTTCGTACGACCCCCGAATCTGATTGACGATTAATTGTGAATCGCCGTATGCTTCGAGATATTCTACACCCAGCTCCTTTGCGAGTTGGAGGCCAATGACCAAAGCGTTGTACTCGGCCACATTGTTGGAACAGGGTTCCGTGAGAGAGTAGGCGCGATTGATCACTAGCCCGGTAGGAGAGATCAATACTACTCCGACCCCGACGACGATATTTCCCTTGGGTCCGGTTCTTGAAGCGCCATCGAAGAACATCCTCCATATGTTGTCGTGGGTGGTTGTACTAGAATCGGCGACCTCATCTGGGATTTCTTCGTATATTCTGGATGACCCCAATCCTGGATGGGCCGCCAAAAAGTCTGCCAGGGCTTGGCCTTTGACAGCCTTCTGTGGGACGAAGATCATATGATATGGGGATAGCAGTATTGCCCATGTAGCGAGGCGAGAGCTGAGCGCCCCTGGTTTAGTCATGAGGACCCTGAGGGGATTTACCCGTGAGATCACATGTATGGTTTGTCCTGTAACATAATGCCGCGTCTTTTGAATGGCGAATACCAAGGCGAGGCATTCTTTCTCCACGGCAGTGTATCGGTGTTCGGGCCCGACCATCATTCGGCTGAGGTAGTATATGGCCTGTTCGTGTCCTGCATCGTTATTTTGTGCCAGCAGGGCACCGAAGGAGTGTTCCATTGCTCGTACATAGAGCAAGAATGGTTTTCCAGGGACCGGGGCCACCAGGACTGGAGGATTTGACAAATATTCTTTGATGTCGTCGGAAGCGCGTTGGCATTCTTCGTCCCATACGAATGAGACTACCTTCTTCATGAGGTGTGTGAACGGCCGGCATCGTCCGGAGAGATTGGAAATGATAGGCTAGCCTCCCTTGGAGGCCTCTAAGTTCGCGGAGATTTTTCGGGGGACCCATCTCCATTATTGCCTTGGTTTTCTCAGGGTCTACATGGATACCCCGTGCAGTGATGATGAAACCTAAGAACTTCCCGCTGGATACGTGTCACGCCCCAGAACCAGAATACTGGAGAGCGGGGGAGTGACTCAGCCAGCTACGTATTACGGGTAGAAGAATACCGTATAATACGATCAATGCTGTCTAACCAGACGAGGGGGTGCATACTACATAAAAGTCTTACTATGGTCATTACACATCTATTGTCTCAATCATTCAAACAAGAAACAGAAATATAGAACATGTAAGGTAAAGCAGTAAGGCGTCCCAAACGCTCAGTCAAAATGTTCTTGAGATCTGGCTTTACAAAATACAGCCAGATGATGTAGTAAGTATACACAATTGTTATCAGCTGCAGTCTGACTTAATTACAATTATGCAAAAGTAAGTACAAGATAATCCGACTAACATGTCGGTGCCAAACGGCAAGGTATAAAGTAGATAACAAAATGAGTGGTGAAGTTAAGGAACCCACTCGAGGCCTCCTGCGATCATTCCTCTAGTATTGACCATCCTGGAGGTGGAAGTACGCTGAGTCCTCGGGAACTGGCTCTAAATCTGGCCATACAAAACCAGAGAGGTTAGACCTCTAATAGCAAGTACCACAAGGGAGCACGACATGAGAACTAAAACCAGTAAGTAAGAGAATATAATAATAGATCTCTGCTTGCTACTAGGACTCACATCACATCAAGACACTTCGAACCAACCTCCCAACCAAACAAGGACAGAAGTTGGCCCGTCATGTCCTGACATTCTGATCATCCCAGTTAGGTAACAGAGTACAGTGCACAAACAAATCATCTTGAACGGCCAATCAACTCCTACGGCTTGCTATTATGAGTCCCAAGTTATCCTGGAATAATGCAATTAGGGATTCCTCAGTTCTTACTATGTGCAAGCAAGACTAGTCTATCCAGTCGATCAATTGGCCCATGCATGAATTAGACGAGTCCAAGCAGGACGCCCGTCAATATACAATATACAATAATAATAAAAGCAGATACTGTTCCCTGCCCGTGTGGCAGATTTACAGTATCTGTGGGAACCAGCCGGCCCGTCGGGTACTACTCGTCCCAAGGGGGCTGTCATGTAAGAATTCGGGAATCCATTCTCTCCATGCAATCATTATTTTATTTAACTTAATAGTCTCTACGTTGAGTGAAATCCCATGCCGTGGATCATGGTCATTCAAATGAGTACTTTCGTACGGGGTACGATATGCACAACTCTACAACGATACCAGTGCGGTTAGGTTACAGGTCTTACATAGCGTAATGCAACAATCAAATCTATCCACGGTAATCATGCCTTGACCATAAAGTACACATGCTTCTTTTGTAGAAAATAAATAAGTAGATAAATTAATAAATAAATAGATTGAAGCCTGCATGTGCATGTATGTCAATGTTCGGGATCAGCCAGTCGAGTACAATAGTTCATAACATGAACGTGTCTCATTCATTTCATTCAATAAGACGACTAGCCAGTCTCTTAGTTCCAATTAGGAACGCATGATCAATTTAGTCAAGATAACCATTATTATCAATGGTGACAAGGCATGAAAGTCAATTAGCATTAAACGGGGTCGAGTCTACAACTCTCAGGGTCAAGTCCCAGTCAATCTGGGTATCTATAACTCAGTTCATGACACATGGTACATCCCACGTAACAATCTATAATTAACAGAAATATCAACATATCATGATTATATCAAGTTTATGCAAAAAGGCATAAGGATATAAAATGGACGTTAAACATCTAATAAGATATCAATATACAGGGCTATAAAAGATCCAGGGTAAGCAGGCTACTCTCATGTCAGCCTACGCTCATGCCAGCGTACGCTCAGGTCAAGCTACGCTCAAGCCAGCGTACGCCCAGGTCAAGCTACGCTCAAGCCAAGCTAGCGTATGGAAGTCATACGCTTCCAAAAGGCAGCGTATGAACTCCATACGACTCCTTACTATCCAAGTCAGCGTATGCAAGTCATACGCTCCCAAAAGGTAGCGTATGGACTTCATACGACTCCAGACCATTCAAGTCAGCGTATGCAAGTCATACGCTCCCCAAAGGCAGCGTATGAACTCCATACGACACACGCTTCCAAAAGGCAGCGTATGCAAGACACACGCTTCCTAAAAAGGCAGCGTATGGTTTCCATGCTGCGCTAAAGAGCGCGCACAGCTCAGTGACGCAGCTAAAAAGCTAGCATACACTGGTCACTGTCTTCTCCAAACAGCAAGAACTCTATGGTTGTACCCCAAGGCTTCAAAAGTTCATAACTTGGTCAAAATAAGTCCGAATCCAACTTTCTAAAGGTCAAAATTGGGTAGGATGAACTGCTCTACGACATGGAACCATCAAATCTTGAGAACAAAGGAGTTTGCTAGATCAAAACCCATAGACAACCGAAAATACAATAACTTAGATCTACAAGAAATGAACCAATGAAATCAAAAATACTAAGCACTAAACTCTCTTAGAATCATGAGAGAAAGAATATTGAACCATAAAATATGGTCCTCATGTAGAGCAAGATGTACTTGCCTAGTTGGTAGGTGGAGAGAGTAATGAAAGGAAGAAGAAGAAGTAATGGTGAAGAAGGAGTGAATGAGGAGAGAGAAGGGAGAGGGTAGCTTTAAATAAAAGGTGGTGGTAGGTGGAAGTTGGGCCGGGTCCTTAATGGGTCGGGTTGCACGGGTCCAACAAGGCTAACCCGAAAGTAAAACTAAAGCAGGAATTAAAATGCAGGAAATAAAATTACAGAAAGAAATACAGAAATAAAATTGCAGGAATTAATTAGCGTGAAAATTGAAGAGCAGCTAATTAATTAATATGAAAATTTAAAGAGCAGATAATAGAATTGCAGAAAAATAAAGTACAGAAAATAAAATGCAGATAATTAATTAACATAAAGTTATAGGAATTTAAATACAGGATACTACATGATAAATACTAAATAAATACATTCAGGCAATATACGTATTAGAATACGCATTCCGGGAACGGGGAGTGACATCTCTACCCTCCTTGAAAAAAATTCTGTCCTCGGAATTTCAAATTCAAGCAAGATAGAAATATCGGGGCTAAACTAATCTAAGTACAAGCAATTCAATAAAGCAATCATTTTACAATGTCCATAGCAAGTAACATATCCATATTTAACAATCTACGTTATCTAGCAATTCTACCCATAAGGGGTTAAGCATGAGGAATCAAGACAATCAAGGTACACAGAAAAAGATATACCTTGTGAGTCAAACAGATGTGGATACCGTGATCGGATATCATCCTCACGTTCCCACGTTGACTCTCCCAAAGAGTGATGACCCCAAGCAACCCGGACAAGGTTAATTGTTCGGTTCTTGAGTACCTTCTCTCTTCGGTCCAAGATGGACACAGGCTGCTCCTCGTAAGACAGGTTGGTACCAACAACCAGTTCTGAATGATCGAGGATATGGCTTGGGTTCGATACATACCTCCGTAATTGAGATACATGAAACACGTCATGCACCTCTCGTAACGAAGGTGGAAGGGACAAACGATAAGCAATATCGCCTATCCGATCAAGGATAACATATAGGCCCACGTACCGCGGACTCAGTTTCCCGCGAATGCCAAATCTAATGATCCCACGGGTAGGTGAGATCCGCAAAAATACGTGGTCCCCAACAGAAAAATCTAGCGGCCTACGATGCTGGTCCGCCCAATGACGATGCTGATCCTGCGCAACACGAAGTCGTTCTCTAATTCCCTTAATCACTTCAACCGTCTGGATAATCATTTCTGGGCCTAGCATCTTCCTTTCCCCGATATCATCCCATGCTAGTGGCGATCTACACTTCTTACCATATAGTACTTCAAATGGCGCCATCTGGATACTGGCTTGATAACTGTTGTTGTATGAGAACTCGACCAAGTGAAGGTGACTCTCCCAAGACCCTCCAAAATCTAGAGTGCAAGCTCGCAACATGTCTTCTAAAGTTTGGATCGTCCTTTCTGATTGCCCGTCCGTCTGTGGATGGTAAGCCGTGCTAAATCTTAACTTGGTACCCAGACTATGATGCAAGCTCTTCCAGAAATATGATATGAAACGGGTATCTCGATCTGACACAATACTGACAGGGACTCCATGCTGCCTGACTATCTGTTGCATATACAACTCTGCCAACTTTTCTGTAGATTGCCCTACTCTGAAAGGAAGAAAATGTGCCACCTTCGTAAGCCGATCTACTATCACCCAAATGGCATCCTTACCACTTGGCGATCTCGGTAAACCGGTCACAAAGTCCATTGTAATATGCTCCCATTTCCATTCCGGGATAGGAAGCGGTTGCAATAATCCAGCTGTCCTCTGCTGTTCTGCCTTCACTTGCTGACATACCAAGCAACGGGAAACGAATCTAGCTATCTCTCTCTTCATTCTGTTCCACCAGAAGTGCTGCTTGATATCCTGGTATATCTTGGTCCCTCCAGGATGTATAGAATACTGGAAATTGTGAGCTTCTACCATAACTTCATGTCTGATATCTCCACTAGGTACACATAGACGTGATCCAAACCTAAGCGTACCATCTTCATGAATTTGTATCTCCTTTCTGAGTCCTGACTCACATTCTGCCCTAAGCTTCTGAATCCTTGGGTCTTGTGCCTGAGCTGCCTTGATCCTATCTACCAAGTCAGATTGGACTTGTAGACTAGCCAGAACTCCTACATCACTAGGAAGTATAACTTCTATACCCATCTCCTGAAGGTCTTCTAAGATATGTCTCTGCGTTGTCAACATAAATGTGCCGCCTCTTCTGCTAAGAGCGTCTGCTACCACATTAGCTTTGCCTGGATGATACTGAAGCTCCACGTCATAATCCTTGATCAACTCCAACCATCTTCTCTGCCTTATGTTCAGCTCCTTCTGAGTAAAGATATACTTCAGACTTTTGTGGTCTGTGTACATTTCCACTCGGTCACCATATAAGTAATATCTCCAAAGCTTCAAAGCAAACACTACTGCTGCTAACTCCAAATCATGAGTTGGGTAATTCTTCTCGTGGTCCCGAAGCTGCCTAGATGCATATGCTATCACCTTCCCATGTTGCATAAGGACACATCCAAGTCTTTTATCTGACGCATCATAATATACTGTAAAACCTCCGGGTCCAACTGGCAATGTAAGAATGGGCGCTGATATCAACTTCTGCTTCAGATTCTCGAATGATGCCTGACATTCTGCCGACCAAACGAATGGCACATCCTTCCGTGTTAAGCGGGTCATGGGCGCTGAAAGCCTTGCAAAGTCTGACACAAACCTTCTGTAATATCCTGCCAATCCCAAGAAACTCCGTACATCAGCTACGGTCTTGGGTACTGGCCAACTCTCTACTGCTTCTACCTTCTTGGGATCCACTGCTACTCCAGCTCTTGATACGATATGACCCAAAAATGAAATGTGGTCCATCCAGAACTCACACTTGCTGAGCTTGGCATACAACTGGTTCTCTCTCAGAACCTGCAACACTTTCCTGAGGTGGTCTTCATGCTCCTCTTCACTAGCAGAGTACACAAGAATGTCGTCGAGAAATACTACGACAAACTGATCTAAATACGGCATAAAGATACGGTTCATCAAATCTATGAATATAGCTGGAGCATTGGTCAAACCAAACGGCATTACCAAGAATTCATAATGTCCATACTTCGACCTGAATGCTGTCTTGGGAATATCTTCCTTCCTAACCCTCACCTGATGGTACCCTGAACGAAGATCTATCTTGGAGAAAACTCTAGCCCTGCTCAACTGATCAAATAAGTCGTCGATCCTGGGTAGTGGGTACTTGTTCTTTACTGTTGCCGCGTTAAGCTTTCTGAAATCGATGCACAATCTGGATGATCCATCCTTCTTCCCCACAAGTACCACTGGTGCTGCCCATGGCGATATGCTAGCTTGGATAAACTTCTTCTCCTTCAATTCCTCTATGTGCTGATATACCTTGGCCTGCTCTGAATCCGCCATTCTGTAAACCCGATCTGATATTAGTTTAGTTCCAGGTGCCAATTCTATGCTGAACTCAATATCTCTAACCGGTGATAGACCTGGAAGTTCTTCGGGAAATACGTCTAGAAATTCTTCAACTACCTTCGGAATCTAAACTTCTTCCATTGCTGTTACTCCTCCCTGCTCTTGCTGAGTTGCCTCTGACCTGACCAAGGTGAACCTCTCCATGCCTGGAATATCAAAAGATACACTTCCACTACGACAATCTATTGTCGTATGACTGTCTTTCAGCCAGTCCATGCCTAAGATAACGTCAAAATTTCCAACAGGAAATTCTATCAACCGGGCGGGTAAAGGATGCCCGCACACTACAATACTACATGCTAAACTAACTCTACTAACTCCCACGAGCCCATTACCAGTGAGTATATTCAACCTCCCTGGCAATGCCTCGAACTCCACTCCTAGTCGTGTCGCAAATTGTGCAGATATAAATGAATGCGATGCTCCCGAATCAAACAATGCTACTGCGGGATATGAGGCGACGAGAATGTTACCTGCCACAACATCTCCCGATGCTAATGCCTCTTCCAAGGACAGAGTGAATGCCTGTCCTCGACCTCCTTGCTGGTTCCCATGTTGCGGCCAAGCCTGGTGCTGCTGCTGGCCCCTGCCTTGATGATGCTGGGGTGGTCTATGCTGGTGTTGCTGCATCGGCGGCCCCTGCTGCCGAAACATCTGAGCCTGTGATACTAACGGACGCTGCGCCAACGGCCTCACTGCCAATGCTGGTCTTCGATACTGCCCTGTCCCTGGTGCTGGCAGAGCAGGAAACTGCTGCCCTGGTCCTCCTGACCTCGAATTCATGGGACATGTGGTAACCCGATGATCTGGGTTTCCACATATCAGACACAGTCCATTCAATGTCCGACACACATCTCTAGTGTGTCCCATCTTCCTACAATAAGTGCAGCCCGCTGGGGGTTGCTGGTTCTTCCTCTGTTGCTGTTGCTGCTGCCTGGGTGGTGGTGCTGGCCCTCGTATCACCACATCGTGGATACAAATGCCAGGGGATGGTGCTGTTGTTCGGGGCGCTGCTCCCCCTCCTCCTTCAATCTGACTGTGGGATCTCTTCTGACCCCCAGTCCTTGCCGCAAGCCTCTGAATGGTGATCTCATGCCTTCGAGTCGCCGTCAATACCTCATCAAAAGTCTGGTAATTGTACCCCTCTATCAATTGTAAAAGCTCAAGATGAAACCCTTGCTGGAACCTCATCGCCCTCTGGCGTTCCGTCCCTACCATTTCTGGGGCAAATCTACTCAATCTGCAGAATTCTGCTGCATAAGCATCTACCGTCTTGCCAGCCTGCCTGAGGCTGATAAACTTCTGTTGTAGCTCAAACTATGCCACAACTCCATAGTACTTCGTCTTGAACCTTGTAGTAAAATCGTCCCAAGCAACAGGATGTCTGATGCCCACTTTCTCTGATTCCTACCAATCACGTGCGAGATCCTGAAGTAACAACTTCACTAGATCCACACGTTCTTCTGCCGGCACCTTAGCTGCTGTCAGAATAGCCTCAATATCCTTAAGCCATGCATCTGCTGAGATGGCATCCTCCGTGCCCTCGAAACGGCGGGGGTTGTACTTGTAAAACCTGGCTGATGCTCCTGAATCAGTCCTCACTCCTCTTTCCAAAGCCGTCTGCAATCCTTGGTTGAGCAACACATTCTGCTCTTGTAGCTGAGTGTGCATGCGCTGCTGGGCCAACATCTGATGTTGCTGAGTAGCCATCATTCCTCTCATGATCTCCAGAAGGGCTGGTGTGTCCACTTGGGTAGGTGGAACTGTTGGTGGGGGTGGAACATCCGGATACTGCGATCTAGCTGCTGCTTCCACGATCACTTCTTCCTGAGTAGCCTCCTGAGTTAGTACCGGCTCTTGTTGCTGACCAACAGGGTCAGGTTGTCCATGCTGCTGTCCATGTTGTTGCTGTCCAGCTCTGACAGATACGGACGAGGTGCCCCTATGAAAAGGGACAAGAGAACAATCAAACGACCGAACATGAAGGATCAATGAAGTCAAAGGATACCGGAATGTTAAGCAAGGGTTGAGAACAACGAATCACGAGATCAAGGGGGAACACATGTGATTGAGACATCCTATTAAATAAAACACCCCACAAGTCTGAAATCAGACCTGCATGGGCCACCACTAAAACCTTGTCACGCCCCAGAACCAGAATACTGGAGAGCGGGGGAGTGACTCAGCCAGCTACGTATTACGGGTAGAAGAATACCGTATAATACGATCAATGCTGTCTAACCAGACGAGGGGGTGCATACTACATAAGTCTTACTATGGTCATTACACATCTATTGTCTCAATCATTCAAACAAGAAACAGAAATATAGAACATGTAAGGTAAAGCAGTAAGGCGTCCCAAACGCTCAGTCAAAATGTTCTTGAGATCTGGCTTTACAAAATACAGCCAGATGATGTAGTAAGTATACACAATTGTTATCAGCTGCAGTCTGACTTAATTACAATTATGCAAAAGTAAGTACAAGACAATCCGACTAACATGTCGGTGCCAAACGGCAAGGTATAAAGTAGATAACAAAACGAGTGGTGAAGTAAAGGAACCCACTCGAGGCCTCCTGCGATCATTCCTCTAGTATTGACCATCCTGGAGGTGGAAGTACGCTGAGTCCTCGGGAACTGGCTCTAAATCTGGCCATACAAAACCAGAGAGGTTAGACCTCTAATAGCAAGTACCACAAGGGAGCACGACATGAGAACTAAAACCAGTAAGTAAGAGAATATAATAATAGATCTCTGCTTGCTACTAGAACTCACATCACATCAAGACACTTCGAACCAACCTCCCAACCAAACAAGGACAGAAGTTGGCCCGTCATGTCCTGACATTCTGATCATCCCAGTTAGGTAACAGAGTACAGTGCACAAACAAATTATCTTGAACGGCCAATCAACTCCTACGTCTTGCTATTATGAGTCCCAAGTTATCCTGGAATAATGCAATTAGAGATTCCTCAGTTCTTACTATGTGCAAGCAAGGCTAGTCTATCCAGTCGATCAATTGGCCCATGTATGAATTAGACGAGTCCTAGCAGGACGCCCGTCAATATACAATATACAATAATAATAAAAGCAGATACTGTTCCCTGCCCGTATGGCAGATTTACAGTATCTGTGGAAACCAGCCGGCCCGTCGGGTACTACTCGTCCCAAGGGGGCTGCCATATAAGAATTCGGGAATCCATTCTCTCCATGCAATCATTATTTTATTTAACTTAATAGTCTCTACGTTGAGTGAAATCCCATGCCGTGGATCATGGTCATTCAAATGAGTACTTTCGTACGGGATACGATATGCACAACTCTATAACGATACCAGTGCGGTTAGGTTGCAGGTCTTACATAGCGTAATGCAACAATCAAATCTATCCACGGTAATCATGCCTTGACCATAAAGTACACATGCTTCTTTTGTAGAAAATAAATAAGTAGATAAATTAATAAATAAATAGATTGAAGCCTGCATGTGCATGTATGTCAATATTCGGGATCAGCCAGTCGAGTACAATAGTTCATAACATGAACGTGTCTCATTCATTTTATTCAATAAGACGACTAGCCAGTCTCTTAGTTCCAATTAGGAACGCATGATCAATTTAGTCAAGATAACCATTATTATCAATGGTGACAAGGCATGAAAGTCAATTAGCATTAAACGGGGTCGAGTCTACAACTCTCAGGGTCAAGTCCCAGTCAATCCGGGTATCTATAACTCAATTCATGACACATGGTACATCCCACGTAACAATCTATAATTAACAAAAATATCAACATATCATGATTATATCAAGTTTATGCAAAAAGGCGTAAGGATATAAAATGGACGTTAAACATCTAATATGATATCAATATACAGGGCTATAAAAGATCCAGGGTAAGCAGGCTACTCTCATGTCAGCCTACGCTCATGCCAGCGTACGCTCAGGTCAAGCTACGCTCAAGCCAGCGTACGCCCAGGTCAAGCTACGCTCAAGCCAAGCTAGCGTATGGAAGTCATACGCTTCCAAAAGGCAGCGTATGAACTCCATACGACTCCTTACTATCCAAGTCAGCGTATGCAAGTCATACGCTCCCAAAAGGTAGCGTATGGACTTCATACGACTCCTGACCATTCAAGTCAGCGTATGCAAGTCATACGCTCCCCAAAGGCAGCGTATGAACTCCATACGACACACGCTTCCAAAAGGCAGCGTATGCAAGACACACGCTTCCTAAAAAGGCAGCGTATAGATTCCATGCTGCGCTAAAGAGCGCACACAGCTCAGTGACGCAGCTAAAAAGCTAGCATACACTGCTCACTGTCTTCTCCAAATAGCAAGAACTCTATGGTTGTACCCCAAGGCTTCAAAAGTTCATAACTTGGTCAAAATAAGTCCGAATCCAACTTTCTAAAGGTCAAAATTGGGTAGGATGAACTGCTTTACGACATGGAACCATCAAATCTTGAGAACAAAGGAGTTTGCTAGATCAAAACCCATAGACAACCGAAAATACAATAACTTAGATCTACAAGAAATGAACCATTGAAATCAAAAATACTAAGCACTAAACTCTCTTAGAATCATGAGAGAAAGAATATTGAACCATAAAATATGGTCCTCATGTAGAGCAAGATGTACTTGCCAAGTTGGTAGGTGGAGAGAGTAATGAAAGGAAGAAAAAGAAGTAATGGTGAAGAAGGAGTGAATGAGGAGAGAGAAGGGAGAGGGTGGCTTTAAATAAAAGGTGGTGGTAGGTGGGAGTTGGGCCGGGTCCTTAATGGGTCGGGTTGCACGGGTCCAACAAGGCTAACCCGAAAGTAAAACTAAAGCAGGAATTAAAATGTAGGAAATAAAATTACAGAAAGAAATACAGAAATAAAATTGCAGGAATTAATTAGCGTGAAAATTAAAGAGCAGCTAATTAATTAATATGAAAATTTAAAGAGCAGATAATAGAATTGCAGAAAAATAAAGTACAGAAAATAAAATGCAGATAATTAATTAACATGAAGTTATAGGAATTTAAATACAGGATACTACATGATAAATACTAAATAAATACATTCAGGCAATATACGTATTAGAATACGCATTCCGGGAACGGAGAGTGACAATACGCCCAAGAACGACTTTGTAGGGTTCATCTTCAGGTTGTGGGCTCGCATTAGGTCGAATACCGTTCTCAGATCTTGCAGATGATTCTCCTTACGGCGACTCTTGACAGCGATGTCATCGACGTAGCATTCCACTGTTTTGCGCAAATGTTCTCTGAAAATGATACTCATAGCCCGCTGATATGTGGCACCAGCATTTTTTAGACCGAATGGTATGACTGTGTAACGGTATGTGCCGATCGGTGTTCTAAATGATGTGTGCTTCTCATCGTCGGAGGACATCTTGATTTGATTGTATCCCGAGAATCCATCCATGAATGACATACGTTCGAAGCCGCATGTGTTGTCAATCATGATGTCCGTGATCGGGAGGGGAAATTCGTCTTTCGGACATGCCTCATTTAGATTACGGAAGTCGATGCAGATTCGGATCTTCCCGTTCTTCTTAAGGACCGGGACTATATTGGCGACCCAGTCAGGGTGTTGCTCCTCACGGATGAAGCCGCTGGCTATCAGCTTGTTGACTTCGGCTTCGATCGCGTCCATGACGCCCGGGCGGAAGCGTCGTTGCTGCTGCTTGACTGGCTTTGCATCCGGCCGTATATTGAGTTTATGGAGAGCAATATCGGGATCTAATCCCGGCATGTCTTCGTAACTCCATGCAAATACGTCGATGTATTCTCTGATGAGTTCCAGCAGTGATTCTCATTCCTCGTCTGTTAGGCTTTTACTGACGAAGATTGGCTTTGGAGAGGATTCGGTGCCGAGGTTGACCTGCATAACTTCATCCTCTGTAGGAGGTTCTCTTAGCTCGAACCGCTTTTCCCATTGTGCGTCTAACTGTTGGGCCCACAGCTCAAGCTCGAGGATTTCAGGAATGTCCTCGTCTTCTTCGTAAGCGTCGGCAAATGCCATGTTGACTGATAGGACTTGTCTGAATATGTCCCCAATGCTTGTGTCTGAGTCGGAAGTTGGTGACCCGGTTGAGTGTAACTGCCAATCACATTCTTCATCTGAACTCTCTGGAGTTGTTGTGGGAGTTACATACCCTAGTCCACATCAAGTTTTGCTATAGTAGTCCCGTGGTTTACCAGACGGTACTGGGGGCTTCAAAGGTAGTCGCCGTCCGGTACCGTAATTCAAACCTGGTGTAGTTTCTAGATCATATCCTTGTTTCTGCATGAGGTATTTGGACTGGAGACTATAAAGGTATAGAGGCAATCTCCCGGCATCTGACCCAAGATCGACTTCTTTTATGGTGAAGGGGTACGGATCGTCTTTCCGGCCAAAGATAATCGGGTGGTCCCCTCCCTCGACTATTCGGTAAGCATCTTCTGCCGGAGTAAGCTGGATTGTGGTATATATATTTGTCACTTGTGTGTGTAGGTGAGTGCCTATACCGTGGTCTATAGCATACATTGTACATAGCTTGTTGTGCTCGATGTAATTCAAAGATAGCCCTTTATTGATAAAATAAGGTATCTTCTCGAGAGGGATTACATCATCCGCGAAAGGGATATCGGAGTGGGCAGCCACATACTTGGCTAATTCTGGTTCTTCTTCGGCCACCCCCTGTATAAATGAAGACTGAGAGAGCGACCTAGTCAGCTTGATCTTCAGAGGCTCGACCGACGGAGCAGGTCATGGAGTTGTTGGTAGACTAGCAACCCCCAGCTTGGCATCTGACGTGGGGCGAGGAGTGGCTGGTTCGCTGGAAGTGTCAGACCTCGCGTCGGGGTGACGGCCCTTTTTAGGAAGATGTATCGTGAGCGGTCTGTCGGAGGGATTGAGTTTCTCCGCTTGGAGCTGACCGACTCTCGATAGTCTGATGGTAAAAGGCCCTGGTGTGGGTCTCGGTACTTGGCCAGACCTCGGCAGCCGGATTCTCATCTGCTCTTCTTGCACCGATAGACTGATTGCGTCTTTACGCAGAGTAGCCGTAAGGGGTACAGAACTGTCCGGTTTACGAGCCTGGAGGGGGATCGTCAGGGGTTCTTCTGATCTTGTGGTTGTCTTGGTGTGAGCTTGCACCTCCTCTTCGACCAGATGCTTCTTTGATTTTTCGTACAGACAGGAGTCTGAGTAATAAGATTCGACCCCCTTGAAGGGATCGATATCAGCAAACTCTGTCCTCACGAAGCCGTGCTTATCGACATATTTGAAGCACTGATGTAGCGTGGAAGGCACGATCATGTAATCGTGTATCCAAGGCCGCCCCAGAAGGATATTGTAAGAAGTGTCGGCATCTATGACGTAGCAGGTGACTTCTGATTGGAGATCGCCAATCTGACATTTCAAGCGAATCTTCCCTATTGGGTAGCTCCTGCCCGAATTGAAACCGCTAATGGCGGTACTTGTAGGCGTCAGGCGATGCATTAGAATGCGAAGATGATGTAGCAGACCCTTCGGAATGATGCTTATGGAGGACCCAGGATTAATGTGCATTCGGTCCACCTTTACGTCGCCGATGTATCCAGTGTAGTACAATAGGCGATCGTGCAGGTTAGTTTTGATGAGCATATCCTGCAAAGAGAAGACGATATTGGGCATTGCACCTGTACATGCACTATCTTGGAGATCTGTAGGCTGATTATCTCCCGTGAGGTTGACCTGAGCCAAGTATGCGTCGGCATTTTGGAGCGCCTCACTTAGAGCCGTGCGGACATCCTTCGAGAGCCTTAGGAGTTCATATAAAGATAATTTGGCCGGTGTATTGGCCAATTGAGCCAAGATGTCGAAGTTGTAGGGTCTTTCCAGCCCCTGAGGTGTCTCCTTTCGGAGGGATTTGTCGAAGCGGGCCTCTTTCGGCCTGGGTTTGTCGGTCGTCGAAGGCTGAGCCGGTCCCGGAGTATCAGCATTTGTGGGCTGCTGATCATTAGTCGGATTCTCGGCCACTGGTTGGGCTTGTGCTCCAGATCGAGTAGTGACGGCTGAGACTTCCTCCTCCTCTGCCGAGGCGGTGCGGCATGATCTGACCTTCCCACTTTTCTTTTTAGAAGGTAAAGTGGGCTGAGTCACCTCGTGGACTAGGTCCGGATGGACCTACATGATTTCCCCTCGTGATGTGGTGAGGGGTACTAGGCCGGGAGTTTGATCACGGGCAGGCGGAAGATTAGTGATTTCCATCGTTGCCAGAGGGATGGGTATGACACCGTCTTGAGTCTCTGTTGGAGGGAAATTGTCGAATTGTACGGACACCATGTTGGCTGCTACGGTTACCTCCTCGAAGTCGATAGCCAGAGCGTTCGAATCGATGAGGTTCTGGATATACCGTTTCAGTTGGTAGCAGTCGTGTGTAGCATGGTGGACGTAGCGGTGGTAATGGCAGAACTTCAGATTTTTCAAATCAGCCGGCCGAGGTTCCCGCCTTGGTGGAGGAAGCTGAATTCTATCTCCTCGTATAAGCATGTCCAAGATAGGCTTGACGTGGCCGTCTTCGAAAGAATAAGTGATTTGAGGCCATTGTTTGTCTGCTGGCTGTGGTTCGGGCTTCTGGGCTGTATCGGTCACCATGGCCTGCTTGCCTTTGTTGTCCCGGTTGTTGAAGGGGCTACCCCCATTGTCGTTGCTGGCGTTGGGACGCTTTCTCTTGTTCTCTCCCTCTGAGATATGCAACCCCAGTTGGCGAGCTTTCTTCAATCGTTCCTCGGCACTTGTAGCGCTGATGATAAAGGCCTTCCAGTCCTTGAATTGACTTTCGCCCATCCAGAGACTAATTGTTGGGAGTAATCTCTTTTGGCAAATTTCAATCAAGGAAGAGTCCGGGTTGCCAGATGGTAACTTCATTGTGGTTTGACGAAACCGCTCAATGTAATTTCTTGTCAGCTCTTTCTCTCCTTGGACGACGTCCATGAGGGTAGACATCGTGACGTCTTGCCCTACCTCATAGAACCTCTCCAAGAACAAGCGCTTGAAGCCAGCGAAGGAGTGGATGCAATTATCTGGCAGGTTGCGGTACCAATCGAAGACGACTCCTTCCAGTGCCCCAATGAATAACCGTGTGAGGATGGCGTCATCATGGGGCAGATGGTCGGTAGTGACCTCAAAATAAGTGATGTACCGGCTTGCTGAAGTCTTACCATCATATGGGTTGATATTGAACGACTTATATCTTGGGGGAAAGGGCACATCCCTCCATTCAGCAGGGTATGGTTGCCGTATTCTGAGGTCTTGAGAATTTTCTCGGGCGTGGAACATCGCTCGAAGCTCCTGAACCTCTCTCCTTACTTCTTGGGCCTCATCTGTCGCGGTAGGGGCCGTTATCTCGGGAGCATTATTGCCCGGGTTTGGTGCCGCTGAATTTGAATCTATGTTGTTCGTGGGACCCGTGCTTGTCTGACCAGGTGTCACTCCCTGCAGAGTAGGAAGCGCTGCTTTGATCTCGTCTACAGACTTGACCAAGGCGTGCAGTATGGCCTCCAAAGTGTCGATACGTTGGCGATCGCCGGAACCACCTTGGCTGTTGTCCGTCATGAATACCGTCCTCACGTGAGGAGTGACAGAAGGAGAGATGGCGGACATGCCCTCCGAGTCATACTCATGCATCGAGAAATCATCAAGATATGTGGGGATGTTCTCTTCAGGTTCGGACTCGGAAGGAACAGTACCCCCAGCTTCAGAGCTTGCTTCGTTTAGGACGTCCTCGGGGACGTCGGTATCTGTTGTATCCGTCGGAGGATTTGCTTCCTCCAGTCCGTCTTCTTGGAATGTCGGGTTATCGTAGAGGTTTGGAGGAGTGCTACCTCCAGTTCCGACGACCCCCAATGACGTAGACGGCGAACTTCCTACTGCAGCAGTTTTCGTCTTTGAACGGGTGTGTTGGAATACTCCAGTAGAGGATAATCGTTTAGACGACGGCTTCTTAGCTGCAATAGTTGACACCTTTGGGCTGGAAATGCTTGTCTTCTTCCCTCTCCCCTCAACGGGGACTTTCCGTACAGAATTGCAGGAGGCAACGGGAGGTGCCTCGTCTTCCGAGCTCGGACGTTGTAATCTTTGGAAGACGGATGGCCGGTCTTCCGTTACTGCCGTGTTGTTGCAACAGCAGTTGACGATAATCTGGGTGCAGTGACGTCCTTGTGAGGACTCTCTGCATGCTGAGGCTCTTTTTCTTTCCTTGCGTTTGTGGAGGATAGCTTCACGCAGGTCAGAGGAACCACTTTGTCCGTTTGCCGCCGGGGGCTGGACTCGAGCGGTTCTATACAACTTCCCGTCAGAGGCCCGCGTGATACTCAGCAGGACGCCCCGATAGTCAGAGGTTGGGGCAGCTGTCTGGACTTGATGAGCCCGTGCTGCCCTAGACTTTTTCTTTTTAGCACTTGTGGATGCATAATAGGAAGAGTCCACATTAGGTATCACAGAGTCTGGATTTTCATCCAGAAAGTGATCAGAGTTAGGACCGCATGAGAGTCGGTCGAAAACTGATCGAGAGAAGTGTGGTAGAGACGCTATGCGGCTAGCGTTGGGTGCTGTGCAGGCTATCTGCATGCGACTGTCTTCTGTTGTGGGACGAGTTCTTATGCGGTTAGGAGTCACGGCCGTGCAGGCTGTCCGCATGCGGTTGGCATCTGTGGCCGCATGGGTTTTCTGCAAGCGGTTGACTTTACTAGCCGCATGAATCTCATCCATGCGGTTGGGAACTGTAGCTGCATAAGTTATGCGGCTGACAGAAGTGGCCGCATGAGTTTTCTTCATGTGGTTGACGGTTGTGGCCGCATGGATTTTCTTTCTGCGGCTAATACCCCTCTGCGGTTCAGGTTGAGCAGAGACCCTCTTTGCCCCTGCAAGTCCAGCATCATAGTGTTTTCTTCTGCCGAACTTAGGGACAGCAGAGGTGTCTGCGATCTGAAGTGGGGCCGCAGGAGAGTCTTTCTCGCCGTCTTGAGCGACCGAGGGTATCCCATCGAGGGCTTGGGGAGGAGCAAATGACTTTGGTCTCCACTCTTTGCGAGCCTTCGTGGTACGGGTGCGTTTCTGGACCGGGCCAGCGCTGCCTTCAGAGAGCATCTCTTCGAACGCCTGTTGGTCGAACCGGACGACCATCTTCTGTTGTATGGAGCCAAGTTTGGCTGTATTCGATTGCGTCACCAACTCCTCAGCCGTGGAGAAGTTATTTCCCAGCAGAGTCGCCATCGTGTTTGTCATTGATTGTAAAAGAACAGAACAATTATCGGAGGACTGAACTTAGACTCGCAATACAAACTCGCTCGTACAAAGAAAGCCTAGGGACGAAAACCTAGGTACAGCAGACTAAGTACAATTGTTTATTTTTGATTCTGGGGGGTGACGATAGAGGCTCGGGAAAGCGACGGCCGCTCTGCCTTACTCCTTGGACGATCGGTATGCAGCCTTGGCTCGGGGAAGATCTGCTCGGCGTTGACGAAGAAAGGCTCTTCTTACTCTCCTCGGGTTGCTCTCCTGGCTTCTCTCTCTCTGTGATTGTCAAGAAAAAGGGGGAGCTCTCTCTGTGTATATCTCTCTCTTCTTCTTTTTTTGTTATTCTTTTTGTTGCCGACCTCTCCTCTCTCTCTTTTTTTTTCAAGGGAATGATGCTGGCTATTTATAAGAGTGGGGGGGTGATCATTAGGGTTTGCTAATGATTATCTGTTTGGAATGTCGGCGCTCCTTCATTCTATCTGAACCCTTGATCCTGATTATAGTGAATCTCGGCCATTAACGCGGATAGCATCGTATCTCATGAGCAATTAATGCTAGCAGTTTTAAATCCTCGTGATTGATTATGCCAATGTCTGATTGCTCGCCACGTGTCCTATTAGCTTGATGATAAATGATATGCCCTGATCTCAGTAATTATGACGATGATGTCAAATATATTTATTGAGATTCTGTTAAATCTTTTGTTGATCCCATGCCACGTGTCTTAACTGTGAGTCCTGTCAGAGCCGCATAGGATTGACTATCCTCGAACCGCAGAGAGATACTCTTTGTAAGCCGCATAGGACGATGCTTCATCGAGCCGCATATGTGTAATCTTTGTGAGCCGCATGAGCTGGTGTTGTATTGGGCCGCAGGGAATGTGTTCCCAGGGAGCCGCATGAGCTAGCGTTGTATCGAACCGCATGGAACGGGTTCTCAGGGAGTCGCATATGACTGATTGCCACGTGGCAATCTGGGACTTCTGTCGGATTTGGTCAAAGATTTTCTTCTTTTCCCGAGGAGTCAGTCATTATGGCAAGGCCATTATGAAACTTTATGTCAGGGCCGCCACAGTGAATCGTGCTGGAACAATAAATGAGGCCACTCCTCAAACGACCAGCTGTAGGAAAAGATCACACATGGCGTCCATCGAGCCGCATATGTCTTGCTGAACCGCATACGCTCCCGAGCCGCATGCGATTGAGAGTCTTCTTTGAACCGCATAGGGCCGCTCCTGGGTGAGCCGCATAAGCTTCTTACTCAGAGCCGCATGGATCATTATTCTAATATTTTCCATGCTTCTACACAAGCTACACTAAGCAAACAATCAAACAATCATACATGCAATCAAGGAATGAAATGCATAAGGCATAAGGAAGATATTATACCTTACGAGTCAAACAGGTAGGGATATCGTGATCGGATATCATCCTCACGCTCCCACGTTGACTCATCTAGAGAGTGATGACCCCAAGCAACACGGACTAAACTAATAGTCTTGTTCTTGAGTATCTTTTCCCTCCGATCCAAAATAGACACGGGCTTCTCCTCATACGAAAGGTTGGTACCAACAACCAATTCCGAATGGTCCAGGATATGGCTCGGGTTCGGGATGTACCATCGTAATTGGGATACATGGAATACATCATGCACCTCACTTAGCGACGGCGGAAGAGCGAGACGATAGGATACATCTCCTACTCACTCCAGGATATCGAACAGCCCTATATACCTAGGACTAAGCTTTTCCCGTACGCCAAAGCGAATAACGCCACGGTTAGGCGATATCCTAAGGAATACATGGTCGTCGATAGCAAATTCTAAGGGACGCCGATGGGCATCGGCCCAATGTCGCTGGCGGTCTTGGGTAACTCGAAGATGATCCCTGACTCTTCTGACCACTTCAACTGCCTTGGCAATCATTTCTGGACCGAGCATCTGCCTCTCTCCGACATCGTCCCATGCTAACGGGGATATGCACTTCTTTCCATACGGTGCCTCGAACGGAGCCATCTGAATACTGGCCTGGAAACTATTGTTGTACGAGAACTCCACCAGGTGCAGGTGATCTTCCCAGGAACCTCCGAAGTTAAGCGTGCAAGACCTTAACATGTCTTCAAGAGTCTGGATGGTGCGCTCTGACTGGCCATCTGTCTGCGGATGATATGATGAACTGAACTGGAGACGAGTTTCCAAACACTCTTGCGGGCTATGCCAAAAGTGTGACATAAACCTTGAATCTCGGTCCAAGGTGATACTGACGGGCACTCCGTGAAGCCTGATAATCTGCCTGAGGTACATTTCTGCTAGCTGAGCCGTGGACTGCCCCACTCTGAATGGGAGAAAATGAGCCACCTTCGTGAGCCTGTCCACTATAACCCAAATAGCATCTCGACCAGCCGGGAATCTAGGCAATCCAGTCACAAAATCCATGGTCACATGCTTCCACTTCCATTCTGGAATCGGCAAGGGCTGAAGAAGTCCAGCGGACCTCTGATGTTCAGCTTTAACCTGATGGCAAACCAAACACCGAAAGACAAACCGGGCTATCTCCCTCTTCATGCCATTCCACCAGAAATGCTGACGAATATCACGGTACATCTTCGTACCATCGAGATGAATAGAATACTGTGAACTGTGAGCTTCTGCCATGACTTTCTGTCTGATATCTCCACTGGGTACACAAAGACGAGTGCCATACCGAAGCGTACCATTTTCATGAATGCACAACTCTGGCCTTCTTCCGGCTTCACACTCTGCTCTGAGTCGCTGAATCTTGGAATCTGTAGACTGCGCTATCCGGATCCTCTCAACTATGCTAGACTGAACCTGTAGACTGGCCATCAACGCCACGTTGGTAGGAAGAACCACTTTAATTTCCATCTTCTAAAGATCTGCCAATAACTCTGGCTGCACCGTTAGGAAATAAATTCCGGCTCTCCTGCTCAATGCATCCGCCACAACGTTGGCCTTCCCTGGGTGATACTGCAAGTCCATATTCTAGTCCACCAGTAGCTCGAGCCATCTTCTCTGCCGCATATTAAGGTCCTTCTGGGTGAAAACATACTTCAAGCTCTTGTGATCCGTAAATATCTCCACTCTATCTCCATATAATTAGTGCCTCCACAACTCAAGTACAAACACTACTGCTGCCAGTTCCAAGTCGTGGGTCGGGTAATTCTTCTCATGATTATGAAGTTGACGTGATGCATAAGATATTACCTTCCCATACTGCATCAAGACACGCCCCAACCCTCTGCCTGAAGCGTCGCAATAAACAGTGAATCCTCCGGTCCCGTCTGGAAGTGTGAGAATGGGAGCCGTTATCAAACCTTGCTTCAACTTCTCAAATGACTCCTGGCACTCCGATGTCCAAGCGAACTGCACATCCTTGCGGGTCAACTGGGTCATCGGTGCTGAAATCCTTGCAAAATCTGAAATGAATCGTCGGTAGTAGCCGGCTAATCCAAGGAAGCTGTGAACTTCTGCCGCTGAACTAGGTACTGGCCATGTCTCGATAGCCACAATCTTCTGGGGATCTACTTCCACTCCTCCTCGGGTAATGATGTGACCCAAGTACGAAATACGATCGAGCCAGAACTCGCATTTGCTGAACTTGGCGTACAACTGATGCTCTCTAAGCGTCTGAAGGACGATTCTGAGATGCTACTCATGCTCTGCTTCGCTCTTGCTGTAGACCAGGATATCATCAA
The DNA here is from genome assembly GCA_029216955.1 of Iris pallida. Lineage (NCBI taxonomy): Eukaryota > Viridiplantae > Streptophyta > Magnoliopsida > Asparagales > Iridaceae > Iris > Iris pallida. Next base: position 11,546,974 of record JANAVB010044216.1, on the reverse strand, counting down.
GAAAGACAATCACGAACTGATCCAAGTAAGGCATGAAAATGCGATTCATGAGGTCCATGAATACAGCCGACGCATTGGTCGCTCCAAAGGGCATAACAAGGAACTCCCAATGCCCATACCTCGATCTAAACGTTGTCTTTGGGATGTCCTGCTCCCTGACCCTGATCTGGTGGTATCCTGATCGCAAGTCTATCTTCGAAAATACTGAAGCCCCTCTGAGTTGATCAAACAAGTCATCTATCCTCGGGAGAGGGTATCTGTTCTCGATTGTCACTGAGTTCAAGGTACGATAATCTACACATAACCTGGACGTACCATCCTTCTTTTTCACAAGAAGCATCAGGGCTCCCCAAGGCGATCCACTTGTACGAATGAATCCCTTGGTCCTGAGTTCTTCAATCATCTTGTACAAAATCTCCAACTCTGAAGACGCCATCCTATAAACTCGCTCTGATACTGGTGCTGTCCCGAGGATCAAGTCTATAGTGAACTCGATCTCCTGCTCTGGCGGCATCCCTGGAAGTTCTTCTGGGAAGACATCTGGAAACTCTTCAACTATCCGGGGTAACTGCACTACTGCTACAGCCATCCGCAATACTGGGGATGACGGTTCCACTGTGCCTCTGGAAAATGAAAACTCTGGCTCATCTGGGATACTAAAGACCACCCTACCAGCATGGCAGTCTATCCTAGCATACTGGTTCCTCAACCAATCTATGCCTAAGACCACATCATAGTCTGCCATGGAGAATTCTATAAATCTAGCGGGGAACTCTCTACCGCTAACTACGATCCGACACGAGAAAAACACTCGATCTACTCCTACAAGACCATTACCAGTAAGTATATTGAGCCTCACTGATAATGACTCAGGCTCCAATCCTATCCGTGTCGCGAATCGTGCAGACATGAATGAATGCGATGCACCAGAATCAAATAATACCAATGCTGGAGAGGAGTTGACGAGAATAGTACCTGCCACTACCTCATCTGGTGCAACTTCTTCTTCCATAGTCATCATCATTGCCTGACCTTGTCCTCTAGCTACGGGTCCCCTCTGCTGGAAATCTCTCTGCCTGCTCTGCACTTGGGCTTGGGTATATTGCTGCTAGTTCTGCTGATGAAACGCCTGGGCCTGGGGCAACAATGGCCTCGGGTACTGCTGCTGCTGCATTGGTGCTAGTCCCCTAACCGATGGACTGGTTAGGTTGGAAGAGGATGAACTACCCCTATTCGGGCAGGCTCCTATCTTGTGATCTGCCGCTCCACAAGCCAGGCACAATCCTTGTGCCCTACGACAATCCGCCACTACATGGCCTGGCTTCCCACAATAAGAACATCCCATCGCGGAAGTCTGCTTCTGCTTCTGCTGCTATGGGTACGTCGGGGTTGAATGCTGAACCGACGTCACTGAGGCCACCCACCTCAGAGTTCCAATGGTCAAACTCCTAGCTGCCGGGGCTGGAGCTGATGATTGGTGCATCTGACTGTGGGACCGCTTCCTACCTCCGGTCCTATCCACGATCCTCTGGGAGGTGTATTCATGCCTCCTAGCTGCTCTCAATACTGCATCGAAAGTCTGGTGCTCGAACTGCTTAACTGCCAATAAGATCTCCAAATACAGTCCCTGCTGGAACCGCTGGGCCCTATCAAACTTGGTTGCCACCAAGGTGGGGGCAAACCTACTGAGTCTAGAAAACTCAGATGCATAACTGTCGACCATTCTGCCTCCTTGCTTCAAGTTGGTAAATCTCATCTGTAGGTCGTACCGAGCTACAGCATCAAAATACTTCGTCTGGAATCTTTCTCTAAACACTGCCCAAGCAATGGGTGCCACTAATCCCATGGCTTGCGCTGCCCACCAACTGCGAGCCAAGTCTAGCAATTGTAGGCGTACCACCGCCACCTTCTCATTCTCAGGTGTCCTAGCTGCTTCCAGAATCACCTCGGTATCCTGAAGCCAAGCGTCTGCGGCAATCGCATCTTCGCTGCCGTCGAAGAATGGAGGGTTCAAGCGCTTGAAGCTGTTGGCCGCGCTGTTTCCTGGATGACCGCCTCTGGTCAAAGCATCTGCCACTTCCTGGTACAAGGCGTCTCCTCGACGATCATGGGAAGCTATCAAGGCCCTGATGAGACCTACCAAGGTGCCATCGTCCGGCTCGGCAGGCTGAATGGGCTGAACTGGGGGCTCTCCTCCAGTAGGTATAACTCGGGAGGTAACTCCGGAATATTGGGCTTGATCTCTGGGTTGCTGGTGGTCCACGGGAGTTGCTCTGCCTTGCTGATCGGTGGGGTCAGGTACAGTGCCGCTGAAGAAGACGACACAGGGAAAACAATAAGGAAGGACCAGGATAGATCAACGATACAAGCACATGATCAGGGCAAGAATCTCAGGGATTTGAAAATACGAGCAGAGATCAAGGGCGAATACTGATTAAGACATCTATTCGGTAAACCCTCACATTTCATGATTGACAAGACCTGTATGGGCCACCACTTAAACCATGTCACACCCCAGAACCAGAATACTGGAGAGCGGAGGCGGACATAGCCAGCTACGTATATTGAAATGGAATCCACCTCGCTATACGGTCACGGCTGTCTAGATATGAGGGTTTACTACAAGCCAACGGTCACTTAAGGTCAAGCCTATTGTCTCAATCTCAAACAAATAATATAATTACAAGATGGTAGATCACCAAATATACAATAAAAGGCGTCCCAAATATTACATATTAAGTTGATCATGAAGCTAGTCGTACAAAATACGAGGACTAGCAAAAGTTTAGTCATACATGATTCACCCTAGGATTTGCTAATCATGCTACAGCCCGTAGGCAGACAGTGAGTAAATGTGCATCGAGCTAACAGGTGCTCGTCGGCTAAAGGCCTCAAAAGAATAAATTTACAATAGAGTGAGCAAAACAAAATTAAAAACCCACTCATAGCCCGGGTTCCTTCTAGTCGCCACCATCGGGCTGGAGGTTCGGTAGATCCTCGGGTGCTGCTCCGAAATCTGGCCACACAAAACCAGCTGGGTCAAACCCCAGAAAGAGCAAGTGCCACAAAGAAGGCCATGAAATAAGAACAAAGCCAGTATATCAGAACATAAGAAAATAAAAGAAAGTACAGGTAATAAAAGTACAGCAGGGCAATAGACGACTAGGGACAGGGAACCATTCCGGGAGCCAGGTTACAACCCGTAAACCAAACAGGGACCGGGGTTGTAATCTTTCGCCTGAATAGCACTTGTCTCTACCCATTTATTGCTAAAAATAAGTAAACAATTGTGCACAGGAGTACCAGGGTACAGGGACTAGACAAGACTTGACAAGGCTGGACACCATCCATTCGCAAGCGGCCAAGCAAATACTATGGCTTGCTACTTCACTAACTAGGGTTATCACAAGCCTAATTACTAACAAGATGCAAGTGAGAATTTTCCAGTCCCAAGCCCTGCAAACTATCTAGTTATCCTTCCGCAGGGTTGAGAGTATGGTTGGGTACATTGCCCAGGAGACGATATACCCATAGTTGACTTAGAGGGTGCAACACATAACAGTGTGCTGGAAATGTGCCCTACTCGTCGGCAGGCTACAAGTCTGTTTAAATGCGCCCATATAACGAGATTGCCTGTGACTGGAAATTCTCCATGAGCTATAGTTTGATCTAATCATTAGCCTAATCCATATTTAGTGCGAATCCCTGGCCGTGGTACCCAGGGAGTCACGTCCTAGACATGATGCAAGATAAGACAGGTAGATTTGCACAAGCAACTAGAAAGAACACCCACGGTGTCTGGGGCAAGTCAAGTTAGTTAAGCTTGCTGTCATAACAGCATCGAGTTACCAGGTTATCAAGTCAAGTCAAGTCAGGAGAGCGCCACGGCGGGCCACTATCAAGATATCAAGTTACAGGAGATTAATTATAGGTCGCAGGTTACAAGTTAAAAGCCACAAGTTACAAGCACCCAACAAGTTACTGCCAAAATCTGAGAATGCTAGCCATAAATTAAAATACAGAAAATTCATGTCAAGGCGTGTCGGGTCAAGTCAAGTCGTGTTGTGGGCAAGAAATCTCAGAAAAACACAAATCAACAAGAGAAGGCAAGGACCAAGGGAAACCAAGGGACAAGGTGTGCTAGGTCAAGGGGCAGCCCAAGGGCGCGGCCAAGTGCACAGGGGCCAATGCGCCGGGGGCGCAGGGTCCAAGTGCGCTGGGGGCCAAGGGTGCAGGGGCCAATGGCGCAGGGGCCGGTAGCGTAGGAGCCAATGGCGCAGGGGTCGATGGCGCAGGAGCCAATGGCGCAGGGGCCGATGGCGCAGGAGCCAATGGCGCAGGGGGCGCAGCACGGTCGGCTGGGCGCGCTCGGACGCAGGCCAGCAAGCGCACAGGAGCGCAGCGCGGTCGGCTGGGCGCGCTCGGGCGCAGGCCAGCAAGCGCGCAGGTCAGCGTGCGCGGGCGAGGGCAGCACGGGGGAGCAACCAGCGCTAAAGAGCGCGGCGCGGGGAGCAGCCCGTCGCTAAACAGCACGGCTGGAGGGGTCTTCTTCTCCAAACAAGCCGAGAACACCCTCCAAGAACACTAAAAATCCCAATTTCCATAACTTGACCAATTCAAAACCAAATTTGGATTTTCAAAGTTCTAACTTGAGTAAAATTGAATTCTCTTCCACATGGAAGCATCAAAACAAGCAAAAATCTAAGTTTAATAGTTCAAAACCAAGAAAATCTGAAAATAGCTAACACTTAGATCTAGAACAATGGAGACTCCAAATCAAAAAATGTCAAGTTCTAATGTTGTTCTCTATGGCCTAATCTAGCTAATGGACAAATAAAATATGGTGCTTATTTATTGGCAAGGTGCACTTGCCTATGGTGTTGGTGGAGGAAGGAGAAAGAAGAAGATGGAGAAATTAATAGAAATTATGGAGGAGAGAGAAAGTTAGGTGGGGATTTTAATGAGGGTGGGTTGTGGTGGAATAAGGGTGGAGCATAGGCTAAAGTGTTCCATGGGGTTAAAATCAAATCAAACCAAACCAAACCAACTAAAATTGAGCCGAGTCAAAATCCAAAATACGAGAAAACCCAAAATCCCACAAGTCGAGAAAAATAAAAATACATGCCAAAATCCGACTACGAGTATAAATACGAAATACGGGAAATGGGGGTGACAATGCCCCCGCTCTCTAATATTCTGGTTCTGGGGTGTTACACCTATACAAGAAAGCGCGCCCCAGCACGATCAGACTAGACAAAATAAAGAAAGTACGAAACGCGCACAAAACACTGTCGGACGGTACGACCAAGGAACGGCCTACGCCCGGTACTCTTAACCATGGTCAGCTCTGGGACTCCCAAAAACTATGTGAGGCCTGAGAGCAATGCCTCTTTCTTTTGTAGATTTGACGGATGACCTCTCTGTACAATTGAGGGGGCAGGAGCTGGCGACCCTCGTATCTGAACTTCTTCATGTTCTTCCACAAGACCCAAATGGCGGCGGCATCGATGATCTGATGCCCGTGGAACGAGTTTCAGCTGTCCAACAGATCGTTGATGCCCCCCGTCCTGGGGACAATCCTGAACTTATTATGGAGGTTCGACCAAATTTGAGCGGCTAGTTCCCCAGATAGAAGACGTGATCGACGAATTTCGATTGGTGTTCCACACAACAGTGGCATCTGGACGCAAGGCTAAATCTGAAGGTGTTGATGGCATCGTCCGTAGGAATTTTTCGACGTGCAGCACGCCAGATGAGAATGGACCATTTGGTGGGTATACATGTCTGCCAAAACTTGGCGGAAGGCGAGGTCATTTCGTGGATGCCTCTGGTGATGGCTCTGACGGAAGCTAGGGTGAAGAGTCCACCCGAGATTGGGGACCATCTGAGCTCGTCCTGTGCGTCATTGATCGTCAGATCAGAGGCTCTCAAGCTAGCCATAGCCTCAGGACCAAGCCAGACTCTAACTCTATCCGAATTCCACCCTGAATTGTCATCCTCCCATAAATCACGGATCTCGTACTGCGTTGGAGTTAGTTCGTTGGTCCTGATGATGTCGTCCCCCAGCCAACGTTCCTTACACGCCTGCGAACGTCCGTTCTCCAATTGCAAACGCAAAAACAGTTCAGCCAGGTTTCGACCGCGGATGATACGCTGCCACGCCGCGGAAGATCTGTTGTTGGCAGATGCCTCAGTCAAATGACAGAATCTGGAATATCTAGCTCTCATGAACCTGGTCCAAATCGAGCTTTCAGTGCGAAGTTTTCACCACAATTTCATGGAGTATGCGTCCACAATGTGGGCCAGTCTACAAAAGCCCAAACCACCCTCATCGGTCGATTTAGCCATGGTGTCCCAACTAGCCCAGTGGTGCTTGACCTTGCCCTCGTTGTGACCCCAAAAGAAGTTGGCGAGAAGGGCTTCGAGTGAGTGGAGAACTTTAATTGGAGGCGAGCACACGGCTAGGGTGTAGATGGGGATGGAGGAGAGGATATGCTTTATAAGGATCATCTTCTCCCTGGGGGAAAGGGTTACGTTATGCTAACCCGCAATTTTCTTGCGAATCTTACCCACCATGTGGTCATAGATGCCTGAGTTCGCTTTCCCGTACACCAATGGGCAACATAAGTAAGGAAAGGCAGGTATGCTGTGGAAAAGGAGGTCAAGGTGGACAGCACATCCGAGTGGGTTCTATCTGCTTTGTGATGTGTGTAAATCATGCTCTTACTGTTGTTAACTCTTTGTTTGGAGCATCTAGAATAATTGGCAAGCGTCCTTTGATCTACCTCAATCGAGCCGATGTCGCCCGCAGAGGAAATGAGGATGTCTTCTGTGTACGCAAGATGAGTTATTAGAGGGCAACCAGTCGTCATGTGAAAGTGGTGGAAGCCAGGAGACATGGGCATGCTTTTGAGGTTTCTGCTGAGCGCTTCGGTCGTGATGATAAAAATGATGGAGGAAAAGGGGTTTCCCTGTCTGACCCCGTGGGTAGCTCTAAAGAAGCCTTTCGCTTGGCCGTTGATGACCGTAGAAAACCAGAAGTTGTTGATGGATCTAAATATGATGTCGATCGAAGGTTCGGAGAAGCCGAAGGCTCTGAACACCCAGATCATGAATTGCCAATCGAGGCGGTCGTATGCTTTCTCCATGTCCAGCTTGATGGCGACGTTCCCTCCTAGGCGTGAACTTCATACAAGTGATCATTTCTTGAGCAAGGAGAATGTTATCGGAGAGGTTACGCCCTTTGACGAAACCGTATTGCTCTTCGAAGATGATCTTGGGGAGGAGATCGGACATCCTAATAGCAATGATCTTAGATATAATTTTATTTGTAAAAGTACAGAGGCTGATCGGTCTGAAGTCTTTAAAGGTCTTCGGGTTGTCTTTCTTGGGGATGAGGATGATATTGGCGCAGGAGATGGATTTCGGATATCTAGCCCCTTGGAGAAACGCCGTGGTGGCCTCCAAGATCTCGAACTGGATGATGTCCCAGCACGTTCTGAAGAAGACTACGTTGAACCCGTCAGGTCCCGGAGCATAGTGCGCATTAATGGACCACACTGCATTCTTAACCTCTTCATCAGAGGGGAGAACAGTAAGGATTTCGTTATCCCTGTCGTTAATCAAGGAGGGGATCTCGGAAAGGAAATCCTCGTCTTTGGTCACTGCTTCTTTCGCGAACATGTTGGAGAAGTAGTTCGCAGCAGCGGCTTGGATGTTCTCCTGATCGTCCAGCAGGTTGTCGGTCCCGTCGTTGATATGATGTATTCTCAGAGAGCTTCTGCGGCCTTTGACGCAAGCGTGAAAGAAGCCAGTATTCTGGTCCCCATGTGTGTCCCAGGTTAATCTGTCCTTTTGTTTCCAGAATTCTGTTTCTACCTTGATCCTGGATTTAAGAATGTCCTTGGCTAGGTTTAGAGAGGCTCGGGCCTCAGAGGAGCCGTCCATGGTGAATGCATTCTCCGCACGTGTAATGTCATCTTCGGTATCTCTAATGGCTTGGAAGATGTCCCCGAACGCGTTCTTGCTCCAGGTCGTAAGTGCTTTTCTTGTAGCTTTGAGTTTCGAAGCTATTTTGACAAGTGGGTCCAGATCGAACACAGAGCTCCAAGCCTTGGCAACGGTGTGTATGAATTGGGGATGGTGGCGCTAGAAGTCAAGGAAGCGAAAGGCTTTTTTGATGCGGTTGTGGTTGTTGATACGTATATATATATATATATATATATATATATATATATATATATAGTGTGTGTGTGTGTGTGTGTGTATGTGTGTGTGTGTGTGTGTGTGTGTGTGTGTGTGTGCGTGCGTGTATTTATATGTGCGTCATGTGTCAATCGGAGGAATGTATGTCAATAGGAATGATATGTGTCATGAGTGTAGGGGCAACCTAGTAGTTAGTATCATATGTATGGGTATATAGGAATCATGTGTGTGTGCATATATATGTGAATATATGTGTGTATATGCATATGTGTGTATGTGCATAGGTGCCTAGGTGATTGTGTGTTTGAGAATGGGAGAAGTTTCTGTGCTAGCAGCTTACAACTTGCAGAAAGCATAGCTCCGCAGTAACAGCAGCTTGCAACAGCAATAGCAGCAGTAGCTGCAGTAGAAGCTAAAATAATGCAGTAGATTGAGTCAGAAGTGTATGCATGACACAAATAAGTCAAGGAGTGTATGTACGGTACAAATAAGTCAAGAAATGTGCACACTGTATGCAACACAACGTTTGAGCCTAAGATTTAGCTATAACAGAAACACATACTTTGGTACGAGACATAATATCGTGGATTGAGTCATTGACACTAAGTTCACGAGTTTATGGCCAAGCCATTTTCAGAGACGAAATGGGTAAAAGGACACTAAGTTCACAAGTCTATGATTGAGCCATTTCTGGAGATGAAATGAGAGTCTATGATTAAGCCATTTCTGGAGACGAAATGAGAGAAAGGCCGTAGGGCAAGTATTGAGTAAAGATACACTATGTTGCGAGGCACAGTCTCGATGATGATACACGAATAGATCTTATGGTACGACTACGACGTCGGCACAAATAGGTTTTACAGCACGATCACAAGGTCTTGGAGCACGACCATAATATTTCAACACAAGTAGACTTATAGTTATAAAATGAAATGATTCTAAAGCAAGATTAGAAAGACAACCAAAATTATATTGAGCACTCACTAAATTCATATGTTAGTTTTGTTTGGGTGGAATAAGGGCTCACACCACAGTACGGTTGTGTACTGACACCCCACCAGTTTTTATGTGCAGATTCAGGTACTTGCATCGTTCGAGCCAGAGCTCGCTTGGACGTGCTGAGGCATAAAGATCCTTAACATTTTAAGGCGTACAACCGTGTTGAAGTCTTCACATATACGGGACATAATGTTTGGACATCGCCACCTGAAGCATACGCAAGTGGCAAACCTTGAACCTTTGTATTGAGAGATGAGAGAGAGCTGAGTGTTTATATCAAGAGAGAAAGTGAGCTTGAGTGACTTATAATCTTGGCTTCGCACCCTTGTAATCTTATTTCAACATCAATAAAGAGTATCATTTTGTACATGTCTTTGAAATGTTTAACTTTTCTGCTTGGGACTTTTGCGACGACCTCGTCGCTTAAACTGTGTAACTGGCCGTTATAGAACCCGCCTTGCGCGAGAACAACCTAGGCTCATGCGATATCACGCCCTAGTGAGGACGAACGATTTTGCAGAACCATGACGTGACATAATGGTATCATAGCATGGCTTTACATCCTTGGACTTCCGATTGAATTCTTTTGAACTCTGATGTCGTTGCTTCCAAAATCGATATTGTTGGTGCGCTCTCTCTCAATGTTCTGCGAGATGATCTATATACAATAAGTCTATATATTTTGTAAAAATTCACGAAGAAAAAAATTTTGTTGAACAAGGATGGTTTCATGTGGGACACGGTTGACTGAGTTGAGCTGGGCAATATACACCAAGATTCGCGTCGGCATTAGCGAGTTATATACGTGTAACTCCTCTTTCCGAATTTTTTTCAAAATTTTATTTATTTATTATAATTTTTGTGTTTTGAAATAAATCCTCTTTCCAACATATAAACGTTATTTTGCTGTTACTTTTGTATTTCAAAACTATTTTAAAGTTATGGTTTGAAAAATACTATATTTATTCTTGAAAAACTATTACTTTGCAACACAAAAGATTTTAATTTTTGGACTTTCTAAATATATGAACTTCGAAGGGGGTTAAATATTTTCTATTAATAAAAAGATTTGTCACAAGTATTTTTTTTTTAAAATATAAATATAACTTTGGATAAAGAAATATGTTTTTAAAATTATTCGATGATATGGAATATTATTATAATGGTAGTCGATTATTGATTTAATTTAAAAATATATGATTTAATTTATTTGATAAATACTAATGTGAATATATTTTAAAAGATCTTTTTTGTAGTGCCCCGTCCCACTCAGTCAATCGGAGGAATCGAAACGCCGACGGTGTTCGGTCTTAGCCTCGTAACGGCTTGCTCGAAGACTCGCTCAGGTGGGGTAGTTTCGATGAACTTGCCTCATCTTAGCCTTCACGCAATAACTCGTATGTTTTCAACTTGCACAAGTTAGGCTTGATAATAAAATAGACGCATCCACATCGCAAAGGGAATAATCCCGACGGGTCGGAATGTGTTAGAACATGGAAAAAGGTCCCACGGTTTGCTTAGAAGTCTGCTCAGTGTGCTTTTAAAATGACACTCGATCCTTCGTCCCGTAGCTTGGGAGAAGGAAGTTGGCCTAAGTTGTTAAGTTGCCCCAACGCTCGAAATAGCCTAAGTCATAGGCGCCGCCCGCGTAAATGCTTGATAAAGCATGCACGGTCCCGTCGTCCAAGGCTTGGCATAGCCTTCGCATGTCCCGTGGATTAAGTCGTATTGCACGGCTTGTGGCTTATGTCTAGGCACCCGAGAACTTGGTTGTTCAAGTCAAACGCGTGCACGGCACGTTCCCTAGATGCGAAGCTTGGCGTAGCCTGTGCTCGTCAAATCGTTGCGCAAATAAGTTAGGCAAAGTTATGTCGGTCGATCTAAGCCAATTCTAGCACTGTCCCGTTCTATCTGCGGTT
>JANAVB010044216.1:11500851-11528351 GCA_029216955.1 Iris pallida | reverse complement strand
AGTCTCTAACTAATCATCAAATCATGCACTATATAATGTACTCATCATAATCAACTCCGAACGGAGGACAAGTATAAGATATGGTGTAACTCAATCACAGTCTAAGCACGATAAGATAACACTGAAATATAACTAAGAAATTGAAGACAACAAAACTACTAATAAAATAACAACAAACTCAAACAGTCTCAAATACATCTCAAGTCTCAAATCACTATATACAACTCCAGTTCTAAACAGGAAAACTAAAACAAGACAGACTAGCTAAACTCCCGATCACTCCTGAGTGTCGGGGCCATAGGTAGCTAAGCCATCTCCTGGTCTGTAACATGTAGGGCATGTGTCCTCAGGGCAATCATCTGTAAAATTTTCAACAGGTCCAGTCAGGACAGGAACGAGCACATCTCATCTAGAAAACCCAAGTAAATTACAGAGAACTATAAAGCAGTTATAGACAGTTGTATTGATGAAAATGGCAGTTTATATTCAGGTGATGGTAAGAAAGACAGATAAAGTGCAAGAAAAGAAAATAACTAAACAAGAGAAGAATCATAGCAATGAAGACTGTAAAAATAGAACTACCTGAACCAGGATAATATAATATAAAGTCCAGACAACAATGTAGACAACTGTAACTCCAATGTAAGTCCAGTACAAGATGAATCTAATACAAGATGAATCCAGTAAGGGACGATTCCAGTTATAGTGATCAATAATTCCAGGGTGAGTCCAGCCTATACTCTAGCAGTGTGTTTTAAAATACCGAGATCGACATGTAAACGGCTATGGGTAATCCGGCACATCACATACCTGGCCGGGTGTGAGATGGCTATCATTCCAGTATGATTCCCGTAAAAGGGGTGATTCCAGAAATGGGGTATGTCTACATGTCTTACTCTAGTATTTCCCCTCCCAGCAAGTGAATCCAGAAATCCGACACAATGATTCAAGATAAGTCCAGCCAAAATATAATGATACCAGTAAATGATTTCAGTAGGTGATTCCAGTAATAGAAGCCAGAAATGATGATACCAGTAATAGAGTCCAGAAAATAAATGTGTGTCGTATATATGAATCCAGAATATCCATACATATTGTAACAGAGAATCGCATACAACTAACTAGAACTGAAATACAGTAATTGACAAGTAAATGAGAGAACTATCAGAGAATGTACTCGCCTGCTACTCTGAAAAGAGTAGTATAATATCAGATGTCTGCACCGGAGTCACAATATCCTAAACAGAGTAATACAGGTTATGACATGTTCAATATAAGAAAAATAAAGGCTACAATACAAACTATATAATTTCTAGGTCAAACTAGGTCAAAGTCAACTCTAAGTTAAACCTGGTCAACTGTCTAGGTCAAACTAGGTCCAAGTCAAACTTGGTCAACTCTAGGTCAACCCAAGTCAACACTCTAGTCAAACTAGATCAATTGGTCATATCTAGACTCAATGTTGACCTTTCGTCAATAGTCTAGTCAAATTAGGTCAACAACAAGGCTACCTTGGTCAACTGGTCAAACTTAGGCTAGCAAGAGTCAATCTACCAATCTAGGCCAACTGGCAAATCTTTTAAGTCAGTTTGGGATCAAACTAAACATATTCCAAGTCATCACCTACCTGTCATATATTCTACTTATATTATCCATGTAAAAATCCTAAGTCTAACCATTTCCTATAGGACAAAAGTATAACTCATATCTATATACCTATATTGCCTCACCTTTATACCTATCCATACTCAACAAATATCTCAGATATCAGAAATCAGTTCAACTCAAAACCTCAAACTGATATCCTAAGAACTAACATCTCAAAACCACTTCCTATGACACACATCTATCTAACAAGTTCACAAGTAATTATCTAGACAACCTTACATCATATACATTTAGCCATAACTCACATAGACATATATATATATATATATATATATATATATATATATATATATATATATATATATATATATATACAACATATTCCCACAAGACTAACCTCAACCCACATATATACATTACATATACCTATCTAAGGTGAAGACTAAATAAACCAGCTAACTGGTACCCACAAGGAAGTAAGTCCTTGTCCAATGCTGTCTACTCAAGCACCCAACAGTCACCTCTAAATAATACTAACATAACTAACCTACCATTTATCTTGAGCCACAAAACACACTCTAAATACCTATAGACACAACATACACACATGCAGTGTTCCCCACACCAAGAACAGAGGGAGGGGTACTGCTGCACTTCAAAATATAGCAGCTGCTGCTCTCTGCTCGACAAGTGTTGCTGTCAAGCATGCCTACTTTCCTTCACTGAACTAATTCCTTATCTTTCTGTTTTCAATGCACAGGGAATAGATATTCCTATTCCCAGGTAGCTACTGCTACCTTAGCTGCCTGCTAATGCCACTTGTTGCTAGCCTATTGCCTAAGCCAATGCCATGCATCCTAAGCCAAGGAAGAACAAGTGGCATAATGCCACTGTTACTGTGGCTGCTACTAGGCAGTGTGCACTCATGTGCCACTGCCCTTGCTACTGCTGATGTTAACTCCTACTGCTGATCCTAAACACAGGAATCCCCAATCTGAGATCCATTTGGAAATCTAAAACCTACATCATAAACCAATTCAACCAAATAATAACTGAAAACCTAAATAACTATGAACCAAATCCTAATATCCAATCATACATACACATTCAAACTTCTTAAATGAAACTAAAAGAAACTTACCCATATATATACATTCAGATTTATGAATCTACCTATACATCTAAACTTATACTTAAACCAACAAAACAAATACATATATACAACTGGAACTAAGAATACTCAAACCATTTAGAACCCTTAAACTCAGTTAACATTTCAAATCAACCCATTTCAGTTTTCAAAGTCTAAAATCCAAACCAAGTTTTCATTCTCAGGTATTTGTGTGTAATGTGTGCATCTATTGTGTGTGTAACAAACGTGAAACAGTGAGTGTATGAGGACTGAATTAATCTCAGTCCTCATACAGAATGTAGATGAACATTCAGAATTATCTCAGGAACACTGGGATTCATCTCAGGGTCGAATCCAAACGAAAATCAATCGAAACCCAAACTCATGTGTGAACATCCTATCAGCAACTAATACATATGTGTAGATGAATTAATCATGAAAATTAAACACCAAAAAAAAATAGTTAAAACAGGAAATCAGTTTCAGGATTTTATGAAACTGAACATGTATCAGTCATTTGGGAATTTCGAATTTCGAACATTAAAAACTCATTAATACACAATTTTAAGGGTTGGTAAATAGTCATGCACATCCATACATGTTGTATAAGTAGTTTCGTGTCCACAAAATCAGATACGAAGTGTCCAGACAGTGTCTAAACCTAAATGTCACTGTGTGACTGAACTGCACATAGGCAGCATCGTGCACAGGTGCAAGGCGATCTAGGGACTCGTGTGTCGACCCTAGAGCCTCGTGCTCGTGTCCAACCCTAGGGTAGGTATAGGGCTAGGGATACAATTTCATGTATCGTGTCTAAGGTGTGTCGTATCGTGTCAGTCAGTGCGTATCAGAGACAAAATATGCGTGTGTGTGTGGACAGCACAAATCAGTGCGAGGTGGATAACTTTGTGAATATGAAACCAACTCGATCCAAACTTTGTGTGTGTCGTGTCAGACATTAGAACCATGTGTCCACCAAGTTTCGTCCGTTCTAGTGTCATGTCGGGTCCTACAGGGGGCCCGAGTAGCAGGGGAGGACACAGGCACGATGCAGTGTCTAGTGCAGGCGTGTCACAGTCTCGTGTGCGTGACACACGAAACGTGACACGTCGTGATCGTGTCTAGGGGTAGAGGGGGACTAGGGCTAGGTGTCTAGGTGTCTGCACGACCCTCAAGTCGTGTCATGTCCTAGTTTTATAGCCGTGTCAGAGACCTAAAATTAGTGCACAGGTGCAGTGTGCAGCGTGTTCGTATCTAATTTGGACACGGACACAGGCCTAAATCGTGCTCAGTCCATATGATTTGTGATCTACACTTAAAAACCTATTTTTCCATTCAATTAGTTTTTGAAATTAATACCATTTAATTCTCACAAACATTTTATCAAACACCTAGGAGACACTATGACACGTGTCTGATATGAACACCAAACGGACACGAATTCCAACCAAATTTCGGGGACACCTAGGGGACTCCAAGATCTAGCCCTATATGCAAAGAAAACCAAAATTTAAATCAATTTAGAGGGTTTTACCTATATGTGCAAAAAGTTTGAAAAAGCTTCAAATGGGGGATTCTTCCTCTTGATGCCAAAAGCTCCAAATTGACCCAAAGCTGGGATTAAACCCCAAAATTAGAAAGTAGGAGAGTATTAGGTTCTAATGCAAGAAACTAGGATTAAAAAGGAATTAAAATAAATTTATGGGGATTTTTGGAAGGGGGACACATACCTTTCTTTTCCAATGTTGAAATGAATAAAGAAAGAGGCAAGCCCTAGAGAATAAGTGTTTATATAGGGTGGGGATCCCTATGGCTGGTCATTTTGGGTTTGGTTAGGGTTAGGGCTTCTAGTTATGGGCCATGGGCCAAGTCATGATTAAATAAATCATTAAGCCATAAGTCATTTCATGAAACCACAAGCCATGACTTAAATTTACTAAACCGAATCCCCTCATTCTAAAATTAGTTTCTAATGACTAAAAGTAGGTTAACCTAAGTTAGACTAGGGTCACCATGGCTAGGGTTAGCTTCTAGACTAGTTCACTAGGTCTCAACAAGTCAAGTCAACCTAAAATTCACCAATTCAAAAAAAATCATCAATAAATCAAATAAGTCAAAATGACAAAAATACCCCTAGGCTAAAAATGATAATTAAATCATCCTAATGACATGGTTAGGCTCTAGGTCATGCAGTCTCTATGGTTCCACTAGCTGTACACCAAAATCACAAGTCATGACTTAAACCAGTTTTTAAATAGTTTAAAAATAATTAAAAATCACCAAAAATTATAATATGAAATAAATATCAATAAATAATAGTTACAATTACAAAATTTCAAAAATACCCTCATCTGGAAAACTGGGTGTTACAATCCTACCCACCTTATAAAAATTTCGTCCTCGAAATTAAGATGATCGCACCTTTCCCAGGTCAAACCCCCAATCAATCAAAGTCGAAGCAACACAATCCTACTGGTCGTGATCCCACAGTCTCGAACAGGGTAGCTACACTATCTAGCAATCACAAGAAATATCCGGGCAGGTACTAAGGGAAATCATACATGAAAGTGGAGAGGAAGAATAAAAAGGTCAAACCTGCTATTCCATCACCTGCAACGTCAGCCTCCTCGGATGCCATCGCAAAAGCTCCACCCCTCTGGTGCTGAGCTATAGGTGGCCTAGCTCCCTCAAAAGAAGGTGCAAAGGGACAGTCTACCATCCTATATGAAACTGGTAAAGACAACTAGGAATTTATTATGAAGGATTTCCCTTCCAAAGATGATCAAAATTGAAGGGTTAAGGCACGAGTGTCAATAGCATTAAATCCAATAATACAATATATAAAAAAGATTTAGTCCCGGCACGATCTAAGTTGACCAATTTTAGGATATATTGAAGTTTGGGCAAGATGGAGGACGATGCCATTGAAGTCTGAGCACGAGTATCCAAGATTTGGTATCTATGTCACAATTGAATTTATTCAATTGAATATGACCCCAAACACTGGATGATAAGGAGGATGACCCGGTCAACTAGTCACGATCAAAGAATTAGAATTTAAAGGATGATGCAAGGATATAGAAATAAGGCAATTTCTTCCTTTGGATAGGGAAACTAAACATGATACCTCAGTGCTTTTTTTTCTGAAATATGCGAAAGGCAAAACAATAAAGAGTTCAAAGACGATGCTATTAAGTACAATACGTGGTTCATAGGCGTTGGAAATAATTCAAAGAGAGTTGCCAAAGCTGTCGTGGATGAGACTCTAGGGCAAATTTAACTATGTCTCCCTCCACATAGAATAATATATGAAAAGCGAACCAAAGTGCAATAGGTTGATCAGACCATCATGCATCGGTTCTGATTAGACAATATGTTAGTGGGTGCCAGCCCCCAATAAAATATGTCATAATCAGGCTTGAATAAGATAATCTTGCAAAACTGGTGCTAAATTAGCAACATAAGATAGACAAAATATAAGTAAGGATAACGATGAAGGAAGTTAATAGTCTAAGATTCTTTAAACATCAAGGAGTGAGGGTGAATCAAAACAAGAGGAAAAGGATTTTCAATTTGAAGTTCATAATGAGATTCTCAAGGGCCGTCCAGGAATCTCTCAAGTAGTCCTAACTGTGATTGAGTAACCTCTCCGTTTAAACCTATCTCTCAAATCCTATCGCAGGCTGTAGTGATACTCTAGTTCGAATACCACTACATAAACTCGACCTGCATGGGCCACCACTAAAAACGTGTCGCGACCCGCACCCACTGTGAGGGTACGAGTACGTAACAGCGTCCAGCCTACGCCGCAGTGTCGGCAGTAGAACGCTTTTCTAAGTCTCTAACTAATCATCAACTCATGCAGTATATAATGTACTCATCATGATCAACTTCGAATGGAGGACAAGTATAAAATATGGTGTAACTCAATCACAGTCTAAGCACGATAAGATAACACCGAAATATAACTAAGAAATTGAAGACAACAAAACTACTAATAAAATAACAACAAACTCAAACAATCTCAAATACATCTCAAGTCTCAAATCTCTATATACAACTCCAGTTCTAAACAGGGAAACTAAAACAAGACAGACTAGCTAAACTCCTGATCACTCCTAAGTGTCGGGGCCATAAGTAGCTAAGCCATCTCCTGGTCTGTAACATGTAGGGCATGTGTCCTCGGGGCAATCATCTGTAAAATTTTTAACAGGTCCAGTCAGGACAGGAACGAGCACATCTCATCTAGAAAACCTAAGTAAATTACAGAGAACTATAAAGCAGTTATAGACATTTGTATTGATAAAAATGGCAGTTTATATTCAGGTGATGGTAAGAAAGACGGATAAAGTGCAAGGAAAGAAAATAACTAAACAAGAGAAGAATCATAGCAATGAAGACTGTAAAAATAGAACTAGCTGAACCAAGATAATATGATATAAAGTCCAGACAACAATGTAGACAAGTGTAACTCCAATGTAAGTCCAGTACAAGATGAATCTAATACATGATGAATCCAGTAAGAGACGATTCCAGTTATAGTGATCAATGATTCCAGGATGAGTCTAGCCTATAGTCTAGCAGTGTGTTTTAAAATACCGAGATCGACATGTAAACGACTATGGGTAATCCGGCACATCACACACCTGGCCGGGTGTGAGATGGCTATCATTCCAGTATGATTCCAGCAAAAGGGGTGATTCCAGAAATGAGGTATGTCTACATGTCTTACTCTAGTATTTCCTCTCCCAGCAAGTGAATCTAGAAATCTGACACAATGATTCAAGATGAGTCCAGCCAAAATATAATGATACCAGTAAATGATTCCAGTAAATGATTCCAGTAGGTAATTCCAGTAATAGAAGCCAGAAATAATGATACTAGTAATAGAGGCCAGAAAATAAATGTGTGTCGTATATATTAATCAAGAATATCCATACGTATTGTAACAGAGAATCGCATACAACTAACTAGAACTGAAATACAGTAATTGACAAGTAAATGAGAGAACTATCAGAGAATGTACTCGCCTGCTACTCTGAAAAGAGTAGTATAATATCAGATGTCTGCACCAGAGTCACAATGTCCTAAACAGAGTAATACAGGTTATGACATGTTCAATATAAGAAAAATAAAGGCTACAATGCAAACTATATAATTTCTAGGTCAAACTAGGTCAAAGTCAACTCTAAGTCAAACCTGGTCAACTGTCTAGGTCAAACTAGGTCCAAGTCAAACTTGGTCAACTCTGGGTCAACCCAAGTTAACACTCTAGTCAAACTAGATCAATTGGTCATATCTAGACTCAATGTTGACCTTTCGTCAATAGTCTATTCAAATTAGGTCAACAATAAGGCTACCTTGGTCAACTGGTCAAACTTAGGCTAGCAAGAGTCAATCTACCAATCTAGGTCAACTGGCAAATCTTTTAAGTCAGTTTGGGATCAAACTAAACATATTCCAAGTCATCACCTACCTGTCATATATTCTACCTATATTATCCATGTAAAAATCCTAAGTCTAACCATTTTCTATAGGACAAAAGTATAACTCATATCTATATACCTATATTACCTCACCTTTATACCTATCCATACTCAACCAATATCTCAGATATCAGAAATCAGTTCAACTCAAAACCTCAAACTGATATCCTAAGAACTAACATCTCAAAACCACTTCCTATGACACACATCTATCTAACAAGTTCATAAGTAATTATCTAGACAACCTTACATCATATACATTTAGCCATAACTCACATAGACATATATATATATATATATATATATATATATATATAATGGAACGGAGAATTTGATTGAAGTAATAGGCGCAAAATGCCGAAACCTATACAAGTAAGCGCGCTAGCGCGACAAAAGGACAAAAAAGCAAAAATGTGAGAGACCTCACGAAGACTAAGATATGGAAAAAGTAGAGGAAGGGGGCCTAAGCCAGAGCCCCCAGAAGGAGTGGGGTGCGTGGGAGCAGCGCCTCCTCGCTTTGAAGCATTGTCTGACGACTTCTTTAGCCAATTGATGAAGAGGGAGTTGCCGACCTTCGTATCTGAATTTGTTTCTGTTCTTCCAAAGCACCCAAAGCCCTGTGGCTGCTACGATCTGGTGGCCGTGGGAGCGGCTCCAGTAGGCCAGGAGATCGTAGAAGCCCCCGGAAGGTTGGGTCATATTAAGTCTATTATATAGCTCGGACCAAAGATCTGTTGTGAGATCCCCCAAGAGAAAGACGTGCTCCACCGACTCCGTCGAGTGCTCCTTGCAATAGTGGCATCTCGAAGCGAGGCTGAATCCCATGGCATGGATAGAGTCATCGGTTGGAAGCTTGCAGCGAAGAGCTCGCCAAATAAGGATGGACCATTTGGTGGGGATACAAGCCTGCCAAAACTTGGCTAGCACAGGATGCTGGGGCTCACTGCCTCTGGCGACCAGTCTGGCAGAGGCTAGAGTGAATAGCCCCTCGGGTTGGGGAACCATCTCCAAGAGTCTGGCGTGCTCGAGATCCGCAGATTAGCAGCTAGGAGGCTGGTGGCTGCTGGCTGACCAAGCCAGTCACTGACCTTCCTCCAATTCCATCCGGAGTTGTCCTCCCAAAGGTCCCTAATTTTGTACTCCGGAGGGGAGTGAATGTTGGGATGGATGATGCCTCCTCCAATCCACCGCTCTTGGTATACCGACGAGCGACCATCGCCAAGTTGAAGACGGATAAGGGGTTCTGCGGTGACACGACCTAGGATGATACGGCACCACGATGGCGAGGATCTGTTGTTAGAGCTTGCCTCCGACAGATGAGAGAATCTGGAGTATCTAGCTCTCATGAACTTCGTCCATAGAGAGGTCTCGGTGCGCAACTTCCACCAGAGCTTGATGGAACATGCATGCTCAATGTGTGTCAGCCTGCTGAAACCCAGACCCCCTTCGTCCGTTGGTTTGGCCATGGTCTCCCAGCTGGCCCAGTGATGTTTGTCCTTGCCGTCGTTGTGGCCCCAGAAAAACTTGGCAAAAAGGGACTCGAGAGAGTGGAGAACCTTCTTAGGAGGGAAGCAGACGATCAGGGTGTACATCGGGATGGATGAAAGGACGTGCTTGATGAGGATTGTTTTTCCTCCGGGGGATAAGGTAGCGTTGTGCCATCCCACGATGAGTTTACGGATCTTGTCAACCAGGTGGTCGTATATACCCGAGTTGGTCTTACCGTAAACCAGAGGGCAACCGAGGTAGAGAAAATGAGGGTAAGCCGTGCGAAAAGATGTCATGTTGGTGAGAAGAGTAGATCGGGTTCTGTCGGCTTTGTTGTGGGTGTAGATAACGCTCTTGTTGTTATTGACGCGCTGACCAGAGCAGGCGGTATATTTGTTGACCGTACGAAGGACGACCTCGATCGATCCGCTGTCTCCGGAGGAGAAGATAAGGATGTCGTCAGCGTAGGCCAGGTGAGTGATGAGGGGGCAGCCGGTGGTGGTGTGGAAGTGATTGAAGCCGGGCAAGTTGGGCATATTGATCAGACTTCTGCTGAAGGCTTCGGCCGCGACAATAAAAATGGTGGAGGAAAGAGGGTCCCCTTGTCTAACTCCGCGGGTGGATCGGAAGAATCCTGCCGCCTGGCCGTTGATGACAGCGGAGAACCACGCATTGTTGATTGATCTGAAGACGATGTCAATCCAAGGTTCGGAGAATTCGAACGCTCTAAGAACCCATATCATAAATTGCCAGTCCAGACGATCGTACGCTTTCTCCATGTCTAGTTTGATGGCCACGTTACCACCCCTCGATGGAAACTTCATGCATGTGATCATCTCTTGGGCTAGAAGGATGTTGTCTGATATGTTGTGCCTTTTGACAAATCCGCTTTGCTCTTCCGAGATAATTTTGGGGAGGAGATCAGGCATGCGATTGGCGACAATCTTGGATATGATTTTGTTGGTGAAGGTGCAGAGGCTGATCGGACAGAAGTCTTTGAAAGATTCGGGATTGTCTTTTTTAAGGATGAGGATGATATTGGTGCAGGAGATCGATTTGGGGTATCGAGCCCCTTAGAAAAAAGCTGCAGTAGCTTCGATTAAGTCAGCTTTAATAATGTCCCAGCAGGTTCTGAAAAAGACCCCGTTGAACCCGTCCGGTCCCGGGGCGCTGTGCTCGTTGATGGACCAGATCGTCGCTCTAATCTCCTCTTCCGTAGTGGAGGCCAGCAGGGTGACGTTGTCGTGGTCGCTAATGAGGGAAGGTATAACGGACAATAACGAGGCGTCCTTGACTACTTTACCTTTAGAGAAAAGGTTGGAGTAGTAGTTCACAGCAGCAGCCTGGATACCGGCCTGGTCGTTGATCAGGGTGCCATTGTCGTCAAGAATTTGGTGCATTTTTAATTTATTTCTGCGACCTTTGACACAGGCGTGAAAGAACTTGGTATTCCGATCGCCATCAGTATCCCAAGACGATCTGGCCTTTTGCCTCCAGAACTCGGTCTCCACTCGCAGTCTAGATTTAAGGAGAGCTTTGGCGAGGTTGAGGGATGCGCGGTTCTTCGGGGATCTAGAACTGGTGAACGCGATCTCCGTACGGGCTACGTCATCCTCCGCTCCCTAATGGCTTGGAAGATGTCACCGTAAGCCTCTTTGCTCCAAGTCGAAAGGGATTTACAAGTGGCGGAAAGTTTATCAGCCATTCGAGCCATAGGATCGAGGGTCTTTACGGATTTCCAGGCACGGGTGACGATGTATTGGAATTGGGAGTGGCGTTGCCAGAAGTCGAGGAATCGGAAAGCTTTTTTGTTGGTGGTACGATTATTGCTGATCTGGACGAGGAGGAGGAGTGGTCCGATTCGGTGGAGTTCAGGTGAGAGAGGTTAGTGATCGTGCCCATGTCGGACCAGTAGTCGTTGGTCATCGCCCGATCGAGGCGGGAGTATTGTCGTCGGTGACCCTCCTACATATTGCACCAAGTGAATTCGTTGCCGTGGAAGGGGATATGAGTTAGATTCCCTTGAAAGGTGAAGTTGTTGAAGTCGTCCATCGCCGGCTGGAGAGGTGGGCGACCGTCGGATTTCTCCTCTCTGCGAGACATGGTGTTAAAGTCTCCGATGCAGAGCCACGGAAGCCCAGGCGGGTGGACCGCCAGGAGTTCGGTCCAAAGCAATCTGTGCTCTGGGATATCGCAGCTGCCATGGACCGCGGAGAGGGCGAAGCAGGATTTGAGGGCTGGGTGCTCGACCCAGCATGTGAGTGCCTGATGCGAGTCTTGAATGATGCCAAATTTGAAGTCTTGTGCAAGGAATATCCAGATGTCGTTGCCACCAGCTATCGCGTGGGTAAAGCCAAGCTTGAGTTGAGTGGCTTTTAATTTTTTTTGAGGGATTTTTGGTTCGATGATGATTAAGAGGTCAATACGGTGAGTCTTCTTGAGACTGAGGATTCTGTTCATCGTCAGTTTGTTACCGAGGCCCCTCACATTCCAGAAGATGATGTTAGGCATCTGGTGAGGGGAGGGAATGGGGTCGGTTGTGCTTCGAGGCAGATCTTGTGGTCCTTGCCGAGACTGCTTAGGATTGTTTTTGTTCTTCTTGGAGGAGGTTTTTTTAGAGAGAGTTCCGGTGGATCCTTTGCTACTGGTTTCTATGTTGTGCTTCCTGGGGTCGCCGCTTCCCTCGACATCGGTATAGTTGGCAGCAGGATCATTGTCACTATCTTCTAGGGCGCATAAGGGATTGCCGCGATCCAGGAATCCTGCTTCCTTGGCTTGCCAAAATCTGCCGGTTAAGCCGTGGCTAAACTTATTGTGAGCGTCCAAAAGAGGAGAGGGAAGGGAAGTAATGGGATTCGGCTCTGTTAAGAGGATGGAGGTGGGGGGTCGGGGTGCCTCGATCTGTTCGGAGATGCTCGCTAGCAAGGCCTTTCCGGGTTGTTGGAGGTGTTCGACGGGTGGTTGGGTGGAGTGGTGGATTTTGAGGGGGTGAGATGTGGTGGGGTCGGTTGGGGCGCTTGAGGAATGAGTGAGGGTGTTGGACTTGGGGCAATCATGATGGTCGGGGGTGTCGGGGGGGTTCGCTGGGATTATTTAAGTCTTCTTCG
This sequence comes from Iris pallida, assembly GCA_029216955.1. NCBI lineage: Eukaryota > Viridiplantae > Streptophyta > Magnoliopsida > Asparagales > Iridaceae > Iris > Iris pallida. The sequence goes on along the minus strand of JANAVB010044216.1, from coordinate 11,515,530 downwards.
GACGTGGTGCCAGATAGGAACTCAAAGGGGTTGTGAAGGGGGAGGGTGGAGGGAGTAAAATGGACGATAGCGGAGGTAGTCGTGGCGGTTGAGTGAGGGTGTGGGATAGTTTGGTCGTTGGTCTGGATTGGGATATCTGGATTTGAGCTGTGCATGGTGATGGCGGAGTTGTCCGTGGCGGAGGTTGCAGGGTGTCTTTGGTCGGACGACGCACGAGGGGGGCGCGTGGTGGGCTTCTTTAGTTCTGGGTGAGCGCGAAAGCAGTGCTGCAGAAGGTGGCCGCTCATCTGGCAGTGTTTGCAAAAGATAATGTTGTTGTCGTAAATCAGCGGTTGGTTGTGTGTCTGATCTCCGAGCTCGATCCGAATAGTTTTGGGGGGGTCGTTCGCGAGGTCCAGTTCGACACAAGTCTTCGCGTAGTTGCACTTGGAGAGGTTGCGGGTTTCTTCGGCGATGGCGACCAGAGTTCCAAAGGAGTTAGCGATTCGTTTGAGGGCGGCTGCGGGGAAACAGACCAGGGGGAGGTTAGGCAGGGTGATCCATATGGAGATGATGGTAGAGTCGATTTTCGGATTGAAGTTGGGAGACCATCTGACAACCTTAGCTATCTGGGTGCCCATTTTGACCGTTCCCTTGGCTCGGACAATGGCAAAGTCTGAATCGTCAGAGAGATGTAGAAGTATGTGTTTGGGGTCTAGCGGAGCGACACGGTAGGCCGCGGAGAGGCCCTATTTGGCGATAGCATCCGATGCAGCGGAAATCTTAGGACAGCCGGAGCCGAATTTGATAACGAACGACTTGGAGAAGGAGGTGGACAGGGTGGAGATCTCCGTCGCGGCGAAGGGTACCCGAATGGGGTCACCGACGGCGGGCGGCGGGATGTCAATGTCGGGGAGCAGGATCTCCGTCGCCGACGACGGAGTACACCTGCCCCGATCCGGGCGAACAGCTTCGGCGTAGGAGACCCGAGGGAGGGAGCCTGAAGCACTGTTCGGGAGATGAGGAGTGCCGGATGTGGACGCGGAGGGGGGTTCCTCGAAGCCGTAGGGGGCTCGGGGGATGAGCGTCCAACTCCGGGGAGGGGGTGGGGAAGAGGGGCGCAGGGAGACGCGGACGTCACCGCGAAGGAGGTCATAGCAAGAGCCGGGAGGGGGTGTGGGAGGTGGGACGTCAGGGGGGGAGAATAAGCCTCGCTGGAAGGCGCTTAAAGGTTGGGAATGTCCGTACAAGCGGACACCTGGGGAGGTGATGCTAGCGCTGGAGCGGGACCCGAGCAGGTGACGGTCGGTGGGAGAGGGGAAACTGCGCAAGCGCCGGACTCTGGAGCCTTGGCAAGACTCAAGAAGGTGGGTCCGAACGGAGGAGCGCGAGGAGCGCGAAGGTGGGACGAGGGATTCGGGGACGGGGAGCACGCGGAAAGGGAGTGGCCCACAAGACCAAAACGCGCTAAGGGGGGTCCAGCGGAGGGCGCAGAGGCATGGACCATCTGGGCACAAGAGGTGCAAGATGAACCGGCGGGCACCGCAATCGAGGAAACCGAGGTGTTACCAACTGCACAAAGGGATGCGGAGTGAAGTGCGCAGAGGGGGGAGGCTCCAGCTGCACAAAGGGGGGCCTGTGCTGGCTCCAAATGCGCAGAGGGCTGGAAGGATGGCTCCATTGCGCATAGGGAGGCTCCAGCTGCGCATGGGGGGGCCAGAGTTGGCTCCAATAGCGCTGAGAGCTGGGGGGATAGCTGCACCTGTGCGGATGACTCAGAGAGGGACGGGTCAATGCACGCGGTACGAGGGTTGGTGTTCTCGAGATGGCAGGTGGGCTCGGGAACCCAAGCGTTGGGGGACGGGATGCTTGGTTCCGCGAGCCTTCCCGGGGGGGAGCCGAGGCAGGCATGGCACAGGCCGAAGGACGACCACCCGGAGGCCGGGACAGACTGCCGAAAGCGGGAAGGAGGGCCGGGAGAGGCCGGTCGGCGCCGATGTGAGGCCAACGGAGCGGGGGAGCGAGCCCAGGGGAGTGTCGGGCTGGGGAGGGCATCGTGGGGGAGAGCAGGAAAAGGGACCACCTCATCTTCTCCGCCAGTTTAGGGATAGGTCGGTCGACGAGGTCGAGCTGAGCTCTCGTCCAGGAGAGGGAGGGACGGGAGAAAGTGGGGGGGGCTGCGAGCTCGCCCAGGTCTACCGAAGGGGAGACGGGGAACGGCCGGTCGGAAGGGTCGGCCTGGCCAAAGGCCCAGACGCTGCCACCCCCAACTGGATCGTCACTCTCGAGGGACTCTGCCGCAAGAGGCACAGAGAACATCGCTGCCGAGGGGAGGCTACTCAAAGCCGAGGGAGGAGGTGCGAGTCTCGGGAAGGAGGCGAAGGGGGAGATCTTCCTGTGGCGGGAGGCGGGGGGCGTCGGGTATGAGCGCGCGACACAGGAGATGAGGGCAGCTGTCCAGGCAGGGAGGTGCCGGGGAGGGGGGAACCGAGGATAGAGGGGAGGGAGGAGCGGGGAGGCCGTCTGTGGATACCCAGGTGGGGGGGGCGCCGGGGCGGATGATGCCGTCGGCGACCGTGGGACACAACATATTCCCACAAGACTAACCTCAACCCACATATATGCATTACATATACCTATCTAAGGTGAAGTCTAAATAAACCAGCTAACTGGTACCTACAAGGAAGTAAGTCCTTGTCCAATGCTGTCTACTCAAGCACCCAACAGTCACCTCTAAATAATACTAACATAACTAACCTACCACTTATCTTGAGCCACAAAACACACTCTAAATACCTATAGACACAACGTACACACATGCAGTGTTCCCCACACCAAGAACAGAAGGAGGGGTACTGCTGCACTTCAAAATATAGCAGCTGCTGCTATCTGCTCTACAAGTGTTGCTGTCAAGCATGCCTACTTTCCTTCACTGAACTAATTCCTTATCTTCCTGTTTTCAATGCACAGGGAATAGATATTCATATTCCCAGGTAGCTACTGCTACCTTAGCTACCTGCTAATGCCACTTGTTGCTAGCCTATTGCCTAAGCCCATGCCATGCATCCTAAGTCGAGGAAGAACAAGTGGCTTAATGCCACTGTTACTGTGGCTGCTACTAGGCAGTGTGCACTCATGTGCCACTGCCCTTGCTACTGCTGCTGTTAACTCCTACTGCTGATCCTAAACACAGGAATCCCCAATCTGAGATCCATTTGGAAATCTAAAACCTACATCATAAACCAATTCAACCAAATAATAATTGAAAACCTAAATAACTATGAACCAAATCCTAATATCCAATCATACATACACATTCAAACTTCTTAAATGAAACTAAAAGAAACTTACCTAAATATATGCATTCAGATTTATGAATCTACCTATACATCTAAACTTATACTTAAACCAACAAAACAAATACATATATAAAATTGGAACTAAGAATACTCAAACCATTTAGAACCCTTAAACTCAGTTAACATTTCAAATCAACCCATTTCAGTTTTCAAAGGCTAAAATCCAAACCAAGTTTTCATTCTCAGGTATTTATGTGTAATGTGTGCATCTATTGTGTGTGCAACAAACGTGAAACAGTGAGTGTATGAGGACTGAATTAATCTCAGTCCTCATACAGAATGTAGATGAACATTCAGAATTATCTCAGGAACACTGGGATTCATCTCAGGGTCGAATCCAAACGAAAATCAATCGAAACCCAAACTCATGTGTGAACATCCTATCAGCAACTAATATATATGTGTAGATGAATTAATCATGAAAATTAAACACACAAAAAAACAGTTAAAACAGGAAATCAGTTTCAGGATTTTATGAAACTGAACATGTATCAGTCATTTGGGAATTTCAAATTTCGAACATTAAAAACTCATTAATACACAATTTTAAGGGTTGGTAAATAGTCATGCACATCCATACATGTTGTACAAGTAGTTTCGTGTCCACAAAATCAGACACGAAGTGTCCAGACAGTGTCTAAACCTAAATGTCACTGTGTGACTGAACTGCACATAGGCAGCATCGTGCACAGGTGCAAGGCGATCTAGGGACTCGTGTGTCGACCCTAGAGCCTCGTGCTCGTGTCCAACCCTAGGGTAGGTATAGGGCTAGGGATACAATTGCCTGTATCGTGTCTAAGATGTGTCGTGTCGTATCAGTCAGTGCGTATCAGAGACAAAATATGCGTGTGTGTGTGGACAGCACAAATCAGTGCGAGGTGGATAACTTTGTGAATATGAAACCAACTCGACCCAAACTTTGTGTGTGTCGTGTCAGACATTAGAACCATGTGTCCACCAAGTTTCGTCCGTTCTAGTGTCGTGTCCTACAGGGGGCCCGAGTAGCAGGGGAGGACACAGGCACGATGCAGTGTCTCGTGCAGGCGTGTCACAGTCTCTTGTGCGTGACACACGACACATGACACATCGTGATCGTGTCTAGGGGTAGAGGGAGACTAGGGCTAGGTGTCTAGGTGTCTGCACGACCCTCAAGTCGTGTCGTGTCCTAGTTTTATAGCCGTGTCAGAGAACTAAAATCAGTGCACAGGTGCAGTGTGCATCGTGTTCGTGTCCAATTTGGACACGGACACGGGCCTAAATCGTGCTCAGTCCATATGATTTGTGATCTGCACTTAAAAATCTATTTTTCCATTCAATTAGTTTTTGAAATTAATACCATTTAATTCTCACAAGCATTTCATCAAACACCTAGGAGACACTATGACACGTGTCCGATACGGACACCAAACGGACACGAATTCCACCCAAATTTTGTGGACACCTAGGGGACTCCTAGATCTAGCCCTATATGTTAAGAAAACTGAAATTTAAATCAATTTAGAGAGTTTTACCTATATGTGCAAAAAGCTTAGAAAAGCTTCAAATGGGGGATTCTTTCTCTTGATGCCAAAAGCTCCAAATTGACCCAAAGCTGGGATTAAACCCCAAAATCAGAAAGTAGGAGAGTATTAGGTTCTAATGCAAGAAACTAGGATTAAAAAGGAATTAAAATGAATTTATGGAGATTTTTGGAAGGGGGATACATACCTTTCTTTTCCAATGTTGAAATGAATAAAGAAAGAGGCAAGCCATAGAGAATAAGTATTTATATAGGGTGGGGATCCCTATGGCTGGTCATTTAGGGTTTGGTTAGGGTTAGGGCTTCTAGTTATGGGCCATGGGCCAAGTCATGATCAAATAAATCATTAAGCCATAAGTCATTTCATGAAACCACAAGCCATGACTTAAATTTACTAAATCGAATCCCCTCATTCTAAAATTAGTTTCTAATGACTAAAAGTAGGTTAACCTAAGTTAGACTAGGGTCACCATGGCTAGGATTAGCTTCTAGACTCGTTCACTAGGTCTCAACAAGTCAAGTCAACCTAAAATTCACCAATTCAAAAAAAATCATCAATAAATCAAATAAGTCAAAATGACCAAAATACTCCTATGCTAAAAATGATAATTAAATCATCCTAATGACATGGTTAGGCTCTAGGTCATGCAGTCTCTACGGTTCTACTAGCTGTACACCAAAATCACAAGTCATGACTTAAACCAGTTTTTAAATAGTTTAAACATAATTAAAAATCACCAAAAATCATAATGTGAAATAAATATCAATAAATAATAATTATAATTACAAAATTTCAAAAATATCCTCATCTGGAAAACTGGGTGTTACAAAAGGTGGGTAGAAGTCTCCAAGTATTCGGAGTTATAAAATGGCTAGAGAAGGTTATAGAATAATTTTGAGAAATTAAATTTGAGGAGATTAAGGAATACTAGACATTGAATTTTAAGGAATAGTTATGAATTAGAATTTCGAGGACGAAATTATTTTTAAGGTGGGTAGATTTCTAGCTCCCCTTCTCGAAAATTTTTGAAATATTTTTTTATTATTAATTATTTTGATTTAAATAGTGATTTAGACTTTTATAAATTATTATTTAGTCAATTATTATGGTAGATAATTTTAGCCATGGTTGAGTTTTGAAGTACCAGACGACTGCAAATCATGGCACGGATAGTGCAATGACGTGTCTTGACTAGTGTATTAGCCATGCCAAGGAAGATCCAGCCATAAGAGTGTCCTAACTAGAAAAACCAGGTCAAGTTACGACTTAACCCTTACCGAAGATTTATTTATTTATTAATTATATTATTGAGTTTTAGGGAACCCGGTTGTACCGAACTAGTCCAGATTGGACCCAAAACAAGCCCAAGTCCATGTAGTCATGCGGTACGTCTAGCGACATTCGTGTTGGTGTATTTTAGTATGATTGTGTTGTATTTCATTTTAATGATCTAACGAATATTTTCTAAATATTCGTTAATTAAATGTTATAAATATCATTATTTGATATTCAATGATATTTGTATAAAGTAGGTCATTGTACATTTTAGGGTCATTAGACTGTACGTTAATAGTATATACACCATTACTGGTTTATTAAATTTTGTTATTACTAATATTATTATTATAATTTTATTATCAATATTATCGAGGTTATTATTAAATAATACTATTTGATTATTATTGGTTATATGCATGGGCGAAGCCAGCATAGGCCCAGTGGGGTCATGTGACCCCACTCAATTTTTAATATATATATATATATATATATATATATATATATATATATATATATATATATATATATATATATATATATATATATATATATATGTATAGGTATATATATATATATATATATATATATATATATATATATATATATATATATATATATATATATGTATAGGTATATATATATATATATATATATATATATATATATGTTTTTTTTTTTTTTTAAAAATATATATATATATATATATATATATATATATATATGTGTGGATAAATGTATATATGCTAATAAGTAATAGCAATCCCAGACACAAGCCCAGCCCAGCCTAGCAGTCAAAATCCCCACAGCGTTCAACCCAGGCCCAGGAAAACTCCGACGCAAGCCCCTGAACCCGAGCCCTCTGTGTAAACAAACGCACGCGCACGTATTTAAAACTCGAAAGATAGAGAGAAGAACGAAAACTCAAACCCTAACACCGCCACCACCCAGCGCACCCCCTAGCAACCCCCTCTGTGTGCATGCGCCGCCATGCCCGGTCGTCGGCCGGTCGAACTACGGCAGACACGCGCGGCCACGTGCGGGCAACAACGGCCATGCCAGCCAGGTAACCCACTTTCCTTCCCTGATTTCTTCTTGCATACTCAATCATTTCTGATTTTGTAAAATCCTACAAATAGATGAAATGAACCTCTACAATCCCCATTAATTGGTTCGATTGAAATCAATCAGGATCTTGAGTTATATCAACTTGAAATTGATGAAATCTGTTAAAAAAATAGGACAGTGAGACTGCCCCAAACCCCGAGTTTGAAGGAAGATTCAGAACCAACCATTAAGAATTTCAGAAATATAATTCATGATAGTCCTAGACAACCTATAGGGCTCTGCAACCCAACTTACGGAGTTTGATTTTATCGACTGTACGTCGAGAAATCGGATTCCAAAGATTGGCAAAAACCTGTTTTCAAAATATTAAAATTTACGAAAAACCTTCGACACGAAGTGCGTCCCGCTAATCCGGGCGACGTGGTCGCGAATTGAAAGCATCAAAAGGTGCGTATCGGCTTCGTGAACGTGTGGTCTTTGACGGAATTTAAATTGGTCGCGTGTGCGCGACGAATTTTATGCGTATCCGTCGAAATTTACTGTATCGGCCTCTGTGCAAAATTTCCAATTATTTTGTGCACGTTCGTCAGATCGAGATGAAACTTACGCCAACAGGATCGTATCATTTTTTTGGTCCTGTATGCCAAGTTTGGTACTATTCTGAGACAGTTGATCGGATCATCGTTTTGCGGGTCCCACGGTCCGATTCAACGGGCGATTTTGTGCACGGCCCGCCGGAATCCAACTTTGGACATACAGTTGGGTTCGTATCAAAAAACTGGACCTGTTGACATATAGTTTGACGACTTTAGAGACCGTTGACTCTGGCACACTTTTCGGTGCAAAGCGGGTCCAACGGAGGACACCGTTTTGTTCCGAAATTACTAATTTGCCCCTTTGTCCAGAATTGGACTTAAGGATAGGCAATCCTAGCTAATTTGACTATTCTAAGAATGTTGGCAATGTCTGTTTCAGCTTTCGGAGACAGTTGTGATGATTTGAACTTTATGGCTTAGCAGTTGACTATATTCTGTTTGATCTGCGTGCAAACTCCAGACAAGATACCTTGCCTCCCTCTACAGTTCATTTTCATGATTATAGCTCTTCTGCTTTTAGTATGTTATCATTTAGTTACTCTAGTTGATATGGATTCAGATGTTTTCTACATACCATGTTTACTAGTTTATTGTCTTGCTTGTATATCAGTATTTCCTGACTTGATAGCGTAGTTACACCAGGCTTGTCCATATTATAGTCCATGTTAGAGTAGTCCTTACAAGTGTCATGACTGAGTTGTACCGTGTCATCACCTGTATCTTGACTGAGTCGTGTCTACAAGTATGTGTGTTGAACTGCTATTCATGTATCGTTTCCACAACCTGCGAGTCCACACACGGGACGAGGGTTGTCCGTTTGTACCTGCGAGTCCACACACGGGACTAAGATGACTTGTTTTGAAACTGATCTGCGAGTCTGTCACGACCTGCACCTGCTTTTCGGATACGAGACGTGTCCAAGCCAGCCTACGCCGCAGAGTCGACGGTAGAATGCTGTCAAGCCCACAAGAAATAAATGCTAAAAATAATACATTTGCTGCTCATTCACATTTCTAAATTTGTTACAACATTTACAACATTTATAATTAAAGAAAATACAAGATTTTACAATAAATAAAATTGATACAATTGCTTTCTATTTCTAGGTTGTCCTCAGCATACCCAAGCCTTCCCAATGCTAAGAGTGATCGCGGCTAAACCTAAAAAATGTTGGTTTCCAGTCAGGAATGGAACAAGTACACAAATCGACGGCAATGCGAAGACATAATAGAATTAACAAGACATGAAAATAGCATGTGAGATATGAAAACAGGAAGATAACTAATGACATCGCACGATAAAGAAGTAAAGGAAAAATAAAAGATATCTACCTATGTGGTGTGAAATATCATTTTCAATATGTGAACGGCTATGGGGTAAATACGGCACACTGCACGTGTCGTGTGCAGCTGCTATCATTCACGATTAGACAAATGGGATAGTTCTGGGTAGTCCACATGTATACTAAGATATTTTCCCTCCCGACTACTCCGTGTGACGAGCGTGTCAACAACCAGCAAGATATATGTATAGACATGAAATGAAAAGACTACTATGAATCGAAATGCAATCAGAAAGTGCACTTGCCTGAGGTCCTTAGCAGGAGAAACCAATAATACTATACCACTCAATGAGCCACAATCAGTCAACACACACAGAAGTCTCCAAATGCTAAAATAAAAAGTACCAATGTTCTCAGAATAGTCAAATTAGCTAGGATTGCCTGTCCTTAAGTCCAATTCTGGACACAGGGGAAAAACGGTAATTTCGGGCAAAAACGATGTCCGTATGTTGGACCCGCTTTGCACCAAAAAGCGTGCCAGAGTCAAAGGTCTCTAAAGTCGTCATACTATATATCTACGAATCTGATTTTTTCGATACGAACCCAACCGTATGTCCAAAGTTGGATTCCGGCGGGCCGTGCACAAAATCGCCCGTTGAGTGGGACCGTAGGGCCCGCAAAACGACGTACGATTCAACTGTCTCAGAATTGGACCAAACTTGGCATATAGGACCAGAAAAATGATACGGTCCTGTTGGCGTAAGTTTCGTCTCGATCTGACGAGCGTACACAAAGTAATTATAAAATTTGCACAAAGGTCAATACGGTAAATTTTGACGGATACGGATCAAATTCGTCGCACACACGCGACCAATTTAAATTCCGTAAAAGCCCACACGACCACGAAGCCGTTACGCACCTTTCGATGCTTTCGGTTCGCGACCACGTCGCCCGGATTGGCGGGACGCAGTCGTGTGGATGAGTTTTATTGAATTTCTATATTTTCTAAAACAGGTTTTTCTTGATATTCGAGGATCGATTACTCTGTACACAGTTTATGAAATTCAAAACTATGAAATAGTTTCTGATCTCCTATATGTTTTCTAAACATGTGTTCAAATAGAATTTCTGAATGGTTACTGGATCGAGCGAAATTGATCCTCGAACATGGGTGTGTGGACAGTATTTGCCCTGTTTCTGGTCAGGTTTTTCCATCGACTTTGGGTCAATTTTCTGGGTTATTTAGATCGTTAAAAATTAAACTAATTGAAGACACTTCAAGACCTATATATTGGGTTCGTACCTGAAGTGCAAGATCACTAAACTATCGAACGCGTGCCGAGAACATGCGCTGCGAAAACGGCCTCGAGAACTCTGCAACTGGTGTTGCTCCCTGGGTCTGCCGCGCGCGCGCGCTGGTTCGGCGGCTCCTGTCACGACCCGCACCCTAGAGTTAGGGCACGAGAACGTAACAACGTCCAGCCTACGTCGCAGTGTCGGCGGTAGAACGCTGTCCTAGGTCTCAATGCATCTAACAGTATAAGACTAAACAGTTTATACTCCCCGAATGGGGGTGACATAGCAGAATGTAAACTCAATCACATCTAAGGTAGAGCATAAAGGAAGATAGATAAAACATGAAATCAAAAAGAAACACAACAGATAGAAGTCTAAGTGTCTAAGATACAAACTCAGAATGCATCTCAAAACTCAAATACAGTAATCCATAAATACAACTCAAGATGACTGAAAATAAACTATAAGCAAAAACCTTAGCTATCTATGCAACCTCTACTGTCTCCTCTAGGCTAGCAGGCAACCTCCAGGCTATCTGTAAAATTTATCAACGGGTCCAGTCAGGACTGGAGCGAGCACAGTACATCTCAACAGATCATAGCAGGTTAGAAAATATAATCATGCAGTAAAGTAAGATACAGGTGCTGAAGAATACAGTATGTAAACAGAGAGAAAGAACTATAATAGAAATATCTACTATAAGTAAGGAACTAACAGTGGCTAGTGAGTCAGAGCACAGGATAGCACATGTGAACGGGACAGATTTGTACATGATCTACACTAAAGAGTTGTACATGATCTACACTACTATAGAATTGTTCACATGACTACTAGCACTCCCCCGTTTCCCCAATTAATACACAAGGATCTAAGCAGGTTATGTTATTGTACATGATATCACATGGGGCTCTTGAATGGGTGCACATGATAGTATACATGAAGGCTCTGTGAACATGAGAGTACATGGTTCACAAGAGTGTATATGTAAGGTGAAAGCACATGAGTACATGATGAAAGTGAAACGCACATGACATAATGTACCCGATGCTCCCGAGGGAGATAACATCGCATGAAGAGATCCGTATAGTACTAATCCGTGATAATGTCGTGACAGCACAAGTAAAGTAATTTAATGCAAGAAATAATTCTAAGCAGGATATGAAATGATCAGAGAATGTACTCGCCTGATATCTGAATGTCCAAGGTAAAGATACTGTCCGAGGAGAGGTGTCTGGCTCCTAATTAGAACAGCACAAGTCACAACTTGTCCAAAAAGGTAATATAAAGCACTACAATGCATTCTACATGAATCTAGGTCAAACTAGGCCAAAGTTAACCCTTGGTCAACTCTGGTCAACTGCACTAGTCAAACTAGGTCAAACTAGGTCATGTCCTAACCCAGCAAGTCTTACTAGGCCTAACCAAGACTATTCTAGCAAGCACACATCAATACTAGGCAATACAAGCCAACATACACCCAACTCTATATAGCATGCAATTACTCAATACTCAAATAGGCAAGAATTTACATTGGATATACACTAGATAATCTATTACTTTAAGCTATATATGTCTACACATATATACACATGCATATATTGGTATTCAACATTAGGTCTATAATCATGGCATTTCAAATGGTTATATAAACTTATATATTACAACACAATATGCTAACATATATATAATATACATACATAGCTAAGTTAACTATATTTATAAATACTTATTTAAGAGGCTATGTGTGTGTATGTGAACATGGCAAAGGGGCAAGTGAGGGTTAAATGGGTATACATAGTGTATACATATCAAAGAGTGTCAAAGTGTAAGTGAACAAAGTGTCAAGTGTGATAGTGTCAACATAGTGTAAGGGGGGTACATGAGGTAATATAGGATTTGTGTTAACATAGAATATTACATCTCATTAACTTGTATATTGCATACATTACATCTATTATTACATTATATTCATGCTTGCATTCATTCATCATTCATTTATTCTCTTGCACCATACATTACATACTATGGAACCTACATATTCATTACAAGCCATACTTATACATGCTTACATTAGATAGGATACTTATACCTCATATATTATTTATTTAACCATTTACTCATGCTTGCATTCTCTATTTAATTACATAATATATATACATTAACATGGGTTAAAATCAAATAGAACATTATATTACACACAAGGGTGCACAAAATGCATATGCCGAATAGTAACTCCTACTAATAATCAATATTGTACTATCTCAGCATGAATTAAAATTTAGGATTAAAATATGTTATAGATCTATGTGTTAGCTTTCCGAAACTTCAAACGGATCGCGTTTTCGTTTCTGGAAACTCCCAGAATCGCGAAAACACCGAGAACGCATTTGTCTTTCGTACAGCTGACACTCAAATAATTCTCTAGAAAGTTAGAGAAAGAATTAGGCCTATTAATACATGTTTTTGGAAATCTAACTTCAATACGCTTCTTTTAAAAAAACGGGAGATTAAACCAAGCTTTGAGCTAGAAGTTATGACATTTCTAAGTTAGGGCTGAAATTAAAAACGTGGATAAAAATCATGACGGATTTAGGTAGTTTGAGACAAAAGAACACAAGTATATAACATAATATATCAAGAACTCACTCTCTACACTAATATATATATATGAGACACTATAGAACACATCTCCAATACAAAAATATGAGATTAAACATGTAATAATTCATTCATACATAACAATAACACATAGTGTGTCCAAATTTGGGATTTTCCCACATGGACACAACCACAACACAAAGGACACTCCTATGACCTCCAAATGGACACGAAATGAACACAAATGGAGATACAACCATGGGGGTCATTCCTATGGGTTCAAAATAGAACTATATGCATGAGAAATGAAAGGAGAAGGAATTTATACCTCCCGGTAGATCGAATCGAAGAAAAGCCTTTCCGGAGCGACACTGACACGTAGAGATTCCAAAAGGACACGAACGAGCTCTGAATCCTCCCAAACTTGGGTAGCTTCCTCCTTGGCTAGAATGGAGAAGGAAAGAAGAAGATTTGGTGGTGAAATGGAAGGATTTGGTGGAGAAATTGCTAGGGAATTGCTCTCTAGGAATTTGGGGAAGAACAAGAGAGAGAGTGTGGATGAGAATAATGAAATGAACTTGAGCCTATCCTCTCCTAAAGTGGCTGGCCATATGGGGCTATTTGTCCTATTATGTAAGGTCCAAAATGCCCCCACTAACCTATTCTATGAGTATTAGGAAAGGGCTAATTGGTTGGGGCTAAATTAGTCATTCTAAAGTCTCTAATCACACTAACCTTATCCATAATAATTAGTCTAACCTCTAACTAAAATATTTCTATCATGTGGACTAAAATTAATATCATGTGGGCCATGCCTAACTAGTGTGTGGGTCCTACTAGAGTCAAACTACCCCCGGGTCCCCGTTTCAAGTCGGATTGAGTTGAAATTCGAACCCGACTCAAATAACCCCAAAACAATATCATAAATAATAAAATAATATCAAAATAATTCAAAGAGGTCAAATGCAAAAAATATCCTTAAGCCAAAAATGACATTAAAATTTCATAATCACATGGTTAGGCTCTAGGTCAAACAGTCTCTAGGGTTTCACTAGCAAAACGTCAAAACCACAAGTCATTGATTTAAATAATTTTAAAATGATTTAAAAATCACCAAAAATCATTTCATGAATTAAATATCATTCTTAAAAATTATAAATACGAAATTTCAAAATTACCCTCATTTGGGAACTGGGTGCTACAACTCTACCCACCTTAGAAAAATTTCGTTCTCGAAATTTAAGATCGATAGTACTCCTTCTAGAGCCTCTAACCTACCCAATATCTAAGGTAACACTTCCTAACACTGGAATAATAAACGGACATCGAAAAAAGTGTCAATCTAGGATTACCTCCAATACTGCTCTACTGTACGGCGGTAATGGAACTTCAATAGAATATGGACTGGAACCTATATCCAAGGGATTGGACCTATTTTAAAGTGGTCTTAACTAAGGATGAAAAGGACTGATCATAGGCTATAGGTATGCTCAAACTATTATCTTCCTATTAACCATCTATTTAAATACATTCTATTACCATAGGAACGATGCATTACTAAGACATATAGGCCCCTATCTCTCATAACACATTTATACTCACCAAAAGACTAGTACACCCTATCAGACTGATACTATAATCTCTCCTAAATCTCCTAAGCTACATGTTTATAGAACATACTTCCCCACATCAAGGACTAACCCATA